>JAJJMA010144297.1:0-11066 GCA_023529015.1 Papaver nudicaule
TTCTATCTCATGTCGAAAATGGCGTGGTTGCTGTTTCACCGTCTTTGATCCGGGTAAAACATGAAGATGATGTGTCACCAATTTGTCGTCTAGCCCGGGCATTTCTTCGTAGGTCCAAGCAAAAACATCTTGGTACTCTTTGAGAAGACTAACCAGGGCCCCACGCTCCTCTGCTGATAAGGATGAGCTGACAGAGATAGGTCTGGGAACCTCATCAGTCCCTATGTTGACGGTTTCAAGAGCATCAGTTGTAGAGTTGGATCCATCTTGTAGCTGTGGCGGAGCTTCCTGGATTTCTTCTTCTAAGGATCCTTCATTCTGATAACATTCTTCGATGCGGGGAGGTTTTCCGCCACCCTCCCCTGTTAATTGCTAACATTTCCGTCGCGAGTAGATAGTTCTACCCTCGTCATCAAATTGAGTAGTGAAATTATAACTTCTTTTGGAATAAGGTGATTTATGAGACATAATTAAACCGTACCTAAGGAGTCCTGATGAAGTAGATGCGCCTTCCACATTTTCCTCGATTGGCGTGTATGATAGTGCTTCTCGTTTCTGATAGAGTCCCACGCAGGTAGAGGAATGCTATAGACTTTGTTAGGTGGCTCTTGCACGGTTTCTTTTGGTTCGAAGAATTCTGCTTCGTATATTGGCGAATATGGAGATGATGACGCCGCGACACGAATGATTTCTTTATCAAGCACCGCCTTCATACATTGGTGATAAGTAGATGGGACGACTTTGTTGTCGTGGATCCAAGGGCGCCCCAATATCATGTGGTAATCAGGTTCTTTCTCGATGACATGAAACTTCACCCTTGATTGGATGGGTCCCACCTTGAGATCCAAGTTGACATACCCGTAGGTATTAGTCATGTTTCCTTCAAAATCCTTCATTACGACAGGATGGTGTACGATTTGATTTTTAGGAACCCTAGCGGTCCGTAGAGTTTTCAGAGTTATGATGTTGGCAGCAGCTCCAGTATCAATCAAAGCTCTTTTGAACTCCACATTTTTGACATGCGCCGTGACGTATAAAGCTCGATTATGTCCATCTTCGGCCATCATATCTTCCTCAGTAAAGGTAATATCCTTCACCATGGGCTCAGATGCGAGAGATATCTTCGAAACTTCCAGTGAGGGCGGAGTTAAATCCGCGCTGAAAGCAATGCGGTTGAGAGCAGCAAACGTGTCTACCCTCTGTCCTCTTGATAAATGTAATAATTCACATAAATTCTCTATTAAGAAACTAGCCTCTTGACTTACTGGTTTTTCATAAGTGGTGAAACTCTGGATGCGTCGAGGTGGGTTGGGGGCCCCATTGTGCGGACCTTCAGTCCCCAGTCCCCTGTTGACAGAGTCATCTCCCATATCAGCGTATTGTCCGGCTATTACATAGAGATGTTGGAACGTGCGGGGCTGGAATCTCCTCATTGATTCTTGATGCCATGGCTCCATCCCTCCTATGCAAATCCCCACCAATTGTGATTCGTTCATCTCCCTGTTATGATAATCCCCCTCAACTCGCTTTTTTAGCCCCATTCCTATTGTTTTATTGGTGGCCTCCGCCTGCCCGTTGCTTTGAGGATAGATAGGAGTGGATTTTCCCAGTTTAACGCCATATGTTGCCAGCAGGTTTTCAATGTTTTCGCCAACCAATTCTCTCCCATTGTCAGTGCAAATTTCCGCTGGGACACCAAAACGACAGAATATATTTTCCCATATGAATGTAATACTTCTTTTCCTGTTCTTTGTCTGAGCGCCTTAGCTTCACACCATTTGGTAAAATAATCTGTTGCCACAATAATATATTTGCGTTGTCCAGACCCTGGTGTCAGCGGTCCGATGATGTCAATCCCCCATTTGGCAAAGGGCCAAGGGCTTAATACTGAATTTAACGAGACTGCTGGCGCTTTTATTTTATTTGCATACAACTGACAATTCCTACACCGCTTAGCATATTCAGCAGAATCACCATTCATCCAAGGCTAGTAATACCCTTGCATCTTTACTTTTAGAGCCAGCGCTCTCTGTCCGCTGTGATTTCCGCAATCTCCTTCATGAATTTCTTTCAACAGCTTCTTTCCTTCATCTCTTGATGCACATCGTAGTAGTGGCCCAGCAAATGATCTTCTGTATAAGACGCTGTCTCTTAATTCATAATTTGTTGACCTGCTGATGACTTTGTGCGCTAACAATTTGTTTCCAGGAGTGGTGAGATGTTCCAAATAGTATCTGATAGGAACTCTCCAGTCTGTTTCTGCTGACTCTTCAATGCCTACCGCCAGAACTTCCTGCTGCCTTCTTCCCTCTATTGATGACATCTTTAGCCTTTCAATTGCTATCGCCGGTACCTCTGGATCTGCCATCATTGAAGAGATAAACGCCAGTGCATCGGCATGTCTGTTGTCATTTCTGCATATATGCCTAAATTCCAGACCAGTGATCTTGTTAGCGTATTCTCTAGCCAACTGCAAATATTGCTTTAGTGAGCTATCATGTGCTTCATATCTGCCTAAGATCTGTCGAATGACAAGCTGAGAATCACTAGTCAAACGAATGTTGCTGATGTCCATTTCGATTATGAGCCTCATAGCATGTATCACCGCTTCATATTCTGCCTCATTGTTTGTAGCTGGGAACTCTAATCTGAATGAGTGGACTATTCTTGAACCTTTTGGTGAGATAAAGACTATGCCAATTCCTTTGCCTTCTTTATTAGCTGAGCCGTCAACATATACTTCCCACTGGTTTGGATCTCTTTTCAGCAAGTCTGGTACTCCTTCGTCTGGATCTTCCTTTTCCATGAATGGAATGTCTTCAGTTTCTTCTTCTTCTTCTATGGGGAAGTCTGCCAAGAAGTCGGCGATAACCTGTGACCTTTGCGCTGTCCTTATTTCGTATTTAACGCCATATTGATCTATCTGAGCATTCCATTTTGCAATACGCCCTGCTCTTTGAGAACTATGAAGAATAGCTTCAATGGGAGTTTTGGTGAGCACCGTTATGGGATGAGCATGAAAATATGGGCGAAGTCTGCTAGTGGCGAAAACCAGAGCTAGTATTAGTTGCTCTATCTTAGTATAGTTCTTCTCAGCAGGTTGTAGAGTTCGACTAATATAATAGATTGGTGTCTCTCCTCCTTTTGTCCGCACTAAGACTGCACTGACCGCTGATGATGTGGCCGCCAAGTAGACCCTCAGTTCTTCTCCATGTTCCGGCGGCTGAATAGCTGGTAAGGTAGCTAAATATTTCTTTATTCCCTGAAAAGCCTCATCATGGTTCTTTGTCCAGTTGAACTTTTCTCCTTTCTTTAGCATTTGGAAAAATAATTTGCACTTGTCAGAGAACCGAGATATGAATCTGTTAAGAGACGCCAGTACACCGTTTAAGCGCATAACATCTTTCAGGGTTACCGGCGAGGGCATTTCCAAAATAGCTTTGACTTTGGCCTGGTCTGCCTCTACTCCTTTCTTTGTGACAACATATCCTAAAAACTTTCCAGATGTGACGCCGAATATGCACTTTGCTGGGTTGATTTTTAACTTAGTTATTCTCATGTGATCAAAGATGTCTTTCAAGTCTTGTACATGATCCTTCTTTTTCTTGCTCTTGACCGACATGTCATCCACGTATACCTCCATAGTTTTACCTATCCATTTCTCAAACATATCCTGAGCCATTTTTTGGTATGTAGCGCCAGCATTCTTGAGACCAAACGGCATTCTTGTGTAACAAAATAAACCTTTGGTGGAGAAAAAAGCTGTGTGACGCTGATCCTCTTCAGCCAGCGGTATCTGGTTATATCCAGAATAACCATCCATAAAAGACAGCAACTCATGCCCAGAGGTAGCATCAACGGTCTGATCTATGCTTGGTAATGGAAAGCTATTTTTGGGACACGCCCTATTCAAGTCGCTGAAGTCAATACAAATTCTTACCCCTTTATTCTTCTTAGGAACCACCACCATATTAGCTATCCATTCTGGATATTGAACTGGTCTGATGATTCCTGACGCTTTCATCTTGTCAATCTCAGCCTCCACCGCCTCCTTGTACGCTGGTGCCAACTTCCTTGGACGCTGTTTGAATGGCCTGATCCTTGGATCTATATCCAACCTGTGGCATGCAGTTTTTGGATCAATACCCGGCATCTCGTTCATGCCCCAAGCAAAAACATCCACATATTCTTTTAGTAAAGCTTCTAGCTGCCGAGATTCTTCTTCATTCAATAAGGTACCAATTTTTACTATCTTAGTAGCATCTTCTTCACCTATGTTGATCTCTCTTGTAGGTTCTACCGCTGTGAAATGCAAATCTGGCTCACCCATAGGCGAAGGTTCCTTTAACTGCTATAAAGGTGCCGCTGAAGGTCCTGCCGCTGAATCGCCCTCCTTCACAGAAAGAATATATTTGTTAGGGTCAGCGGCTAGTTCAGCTATTTCTTTAGTCTTGGTTGCTTCTTTTGTCTGCTTCCTTTTCTCATTCAACCTGAGCTTTCGAGTTTCACGCATCTTTACGTCTACTTCATTGCATGCCTTTGCTGTAGATGAGTCGCCAATTCAGCTACCCCTTCTGGAGTTGGAAATCGCAACCGCTGATGATAAGTTGAAGGTACTCCCTTGATACTGTGTAACCATGGTCTGCCAAGGATTGCTGCATACGGCGAGTCTACCTCTACAACACAGAAAGTGGTGTCCATTATCAAGGTTTTGCATGTAACAACCTTCATCTTCACTTCTCCTTTAGGCTTGGACGCTATCCCATTAAATCCATAAATACTGTATGACGAGGGAACTAATGCCTCTACCGGTTCTTCCTTAGAATCCATTGCCTGGTATGCTGAATTGAAGAGAATATCAACAGAGCTCCCTGGATCTACCAATACTCTTGGAACCTTGAATTTTCCTATTTGGATGGTAAGGACCAATGGATTCAAATGACTTCTTGCTTCAGGTGATAACTCTACCGCCGAAAAACTGACTGGCTTTTTCATCCATTCTAAGAGTGGACTGTTCTTGACGGCGACACTGAAAATCTCTTTGCCATTGCTATCTCTCTTGTGAATTCTTGACAATACGTTGTTATGGAATTCATCCCTACTGATTGTTGAATGCACAATAGAGAAGCAATTCAACTCCTTCAAATCACGCTGAACTTCAACTTCAAAAACTTCAGGCTTTGGCTCTATAACCTGGGTTGGCTGAACCTCCAATGGTGGCGCTGGGGGTAACTCTAAGAAATCTTGAAATCTTCCCATGCGGATGAATCGATGTACTTCTCTTTGAACTCCTGTGCAGTTTTCAGTTGAATGACCATGGAATTGATGGTACTGGCAGTATTGGCTGGTATTGGAAATAGGATTCGCAGGATTGCCTCTGTTAAAAGGATAGCGGATTTCATTCCTTGATGCTGAGCTTTCTATCTGTCCAAATGCATCAGTATATGTGACACGTAACTTTGGTAGTGTGGCGTCTTGGAAATCTGGGTATCCTGGCTTTCTGTCGCCGAATCTTCGGTTATCGTTGTTGAATCTTCTATCACCATTCCCTTGTCGCCGGTTGTCATATCCTCCTCTGTTATCGCCGTAATTTCTTCTATCATTATTAACATATCTTCCTCTATTGTCTTGATCATCTCTTCCTACATAAGTGTCTCTTTTTCCTTGATTCCACTGTTGACTGCCATTCTGATGATACTGCTGTCTTTCTTGTGGCTGCTGATGTGGGACAACTGCCGCTGATGTCTTAGCTGCTGCTGCTTCCAATTTTTTGTGTTCTTTTATAATCCATTCCTTTCTTGCTTCTTCTTGCTCTTCCGGCGACAAATTGTTGATAGAGTGAGCGTGTTTTGCCCTTTCCTTCTTTTGGCGCTCTTCTTCTTCTTGCATTTCTTCGTATATCAACCATTCATTCTGTCTTGCCCTTAATTCTCCTATATCTGCCACTGGAGTCCAATATAAAGACTGGAACATTTGATCCGTTGTTTCCATACCGCTAATAAATGCTCCCATCTTCTCTTTATCAGATACCGCCGTCCCCACTTCACTACACAATTTTCTCCACCTCATGATGTAACTCCTACACGTTTCCATAGGTCTTTTCCTGTTGTTAAACAACTTCTCTGCCCCTGGGCGCACTCTCTTGTTTTGAATGTAATTTGCAATAAATTTCTCTTCCAACTGTGTGTATTTCTCAATTGACTTTGCCCTCAGACTGCCAAACCAGGCCAAAGCTTCATCCTTAAGAGCAGCAGCAAACGACATGCACATTATTGGATCTGAACCGGTCCATGCTGTTAAATCTCTTATGTAGCTCTGTAAGTGTAATGTATGATCTCCTGTACCGTCAAAGATTGATGTAAAAGTTGGCATATTAAATCTCTTGGACACATATCCGTACGTGATTTCATCTACAAGTGGTGTCTTTTTTGCTTCTGAAATTGCCTTCTTTAGTTTATCGTCTTTTGGCTGACCGGCGGCTTCTTCTATCTTCTTCTCCATACGACGTAATCTTTTTGTGACGTACTCTTGTATATCTTCAAACTTGCCCGAGTCGGCGTAACTTTCTTCACCATGATTAGATTTCCCAGTCCTCTTACTTCCTTCTTCCTTTTTCGCTGTAGATGTTGCCACCTCTGGCCTTGTAGATCTGCTCTTTTGATGTTTGTGTACTGTATGAGTTGAGCGGCTTCTGCTTCGACTTTCCATTAATTGCCTATGTTATTCTGCCAATTGTAGATTGCTCTGAAGGATAATGTCCATCTGTCTTTGCATCTGCAACTGCATCTGAGCTTGATTTATGGTGCTCTGTTCAAAGAACTTCTTTAGCAATTCTTCAGTGGTGTTAGTGGATTTTCTTTCCGACACTGTTATTGGCGCCGTTCTCGATGCTCCAACAGCTGCCACCCTTCTACTGCTACCTCCTATCTCTGTTGAAGTGTTACCGGCTACTTTCGAGGGTAACCCATTAGAGTTGAGATTGCCACCTACTACTCTTGATAGTCCTTCAACTGCATGAGATGTTTCTCCGGGAATCGGTGTTTCTTTGATGGTGTCGTCATCCACTGCTTTTCCTTTACTTTGCGCTGGGACTTCTTCTTCCTCGTCCTCTTCTGGTATTCCATCCAAGTGTGTTATGTCTTGCATCAGAATAGGACCCATAGCCTCTGTCTGCTGTTGAGGTACCGCTGACTGTGTTGCTGCTGTTTGCTGTGAAAGTACTGCTGACTGCATTGTTGCTGTCTGTTGTTGTTCTGGTGTCGGCGCCATTGGCTGTTGTTGCTGACTCACTGGCTGTAGTGTTGTTGACTGTTGTTGATGAATCACCTGTTGTGGTGTTGTTGACCGCTGATTTGCATTGCCACTCAAAAAAAAATCATGTGCAAAACCCAGCGGTGGTACCGCCGAACTTCTCAAGTTGTGTCGATTAGGAAGGGGAACAGACTCAGCGGGTATGGGAAATTTCGGAGCTTTACTTGTTGACGCTGTACCTCCTTTCCGCTTAGTCGCCATTTTGGTATCCTGTGTAGAAAACAACAAAAGCACTTCCTGACAGTATTAAGCTAGCTTGACTGTTAGCAAATGCCGAATTCGTTAGTGGAGGTGGTTGAGCAGTTTCTGACAAAGTAGGAAACAAACAAAATAGCACAGAACAACTGCAACAACATTTGCAGAGCATGACCTAGCCTTGTCGGCAGTTGGAAGAAAACCCTAAATTAGCCTTGGTCCTGAAATATTTCGAGTTGACCTACTCTGCCGACACCTCCAGGATCTTAATGTCAGCTTTGTAGAATACATCGAAAAGATTCAAGAACTAAGTAAGCATGCTAATAGATTGTGATTTAAATGCGGAAACCTTGGACACTTTGAAAAGGATTGCCTAATTAATGTGTCAAGGAATTTAAAACCTACTAAGCATGCTAGCAACATGAGTACCCCTTTGGCTAAACATGGCAAAATACTATGTTCCAAAGGAAACCCCAAGACAAGAATCTATCTCACTGTGGCGATTGTCATCCTGAGGTATGTGAGTATCCCCATACTCACGTCTACTCTCCCTAACATCCATGACAGGATTTTCTCATCATGTACCTGCTTGTGTGATGAGAAAGATGTATAGGGAAGTAGGAGTAGATTCTTGTAGATATTAGTCTTTTTGGGTTTATTGGTAAAATTACTTGTATGTTGAGCCTTTGCTCCAACAAGATTAAAGATTTTGACTTTTGTGGCTCTTAAAGTCAAAATCATAAGGAGAATTAGTACCCTTGAGAAAATAGCCTGGCATTATTATCTCAAAAAGGGAAACACCTTAGTTTCCTAAAATGGAAACATGCAAATTTAGTTTTGTATAAACTCTTAGGAGTTCCATGCAAAAAGGAATTTGTATTAAGGTAAAACTAGGATTTTTGAGTAAATCTGAATTCTGATACAATTCAAATCTCGTGATCAGGGCTTGCAGTCCCCTATATATATCCGAGATACCGCACCACTCAGAGACAAGTTATTCTGTCTCCGTACGGTTCGGGTATCGTCCCCCAGGTTTTTGTATCAGAAATTCTCCTGAATCACGACAAGTCTTCCACATCTTCTTAAGATTTACGTCAAGAACTACTGTAAGGGGTATTTACAGTTCTTGAATCAAGATTGTTGTGAAGTATGACGAGAACAAGAGGAAAGTCAATGACGAATCCCTTGATTCCACCGAAAGAGAGCTCCACACCAAAGGAAAACAACTATCACTATGATTCAGTCTCAGGAATCACTTTCTATGACGAAGGATGCTATCAAACCTATCTTACCATCAAGGATAGAGCTCTTATTGTAGAAAGAAAACTGGTGAATAGTACAAAGTTTAAGGGTGTGGTACAATATGCAAAAGCCTTTAAACTAGGCAGCATATTTGATGGTCATGGAGAAGAAGCATATGAGGAAACTGTCAAAGAATTCTATGCCAACATTCATGGATTCAATCATGACAACCCATGCTTTAAAACAATGGTTGGGAAAACAGTGATGGATATTCATTGTGATCTTATCGAATCTATTACAGGTCTGTCCAACAAAGGTATTATCCTACCTAGATCTGGAAATATGAGACCAACCACTGAGAAGATCTCCATGGAATTGATAGGTTGAGAAATTTCATGGACTGGGAAATTTCCAACAGCTCTATCTATAGAGTTGAAAGCATTTGGAAAACTGGGTATTGCTAACCTATGTCCTTCCATGATGGTCAACTCATTGTGGAGTCGCGACTTTGCAGAATTGGTTTACTATTTGAAGAGCAGACAACGAGTCAACTTGTGTAATATGATTGTATTTTACATGAGGGTAATGACTGATAATGGCAAGAACCTTGGGTTTCCATGTCTCATATGAAGGATCTGTGATCATTACAATGTTAAACCCACAGGTAACTTGTCTGGCCGTCCACAGTCACTCAATGATAGCTCTATTTGCAAAATGTTGACTAATTTTAACAAACGCAAGAATAGTATGAACCAGGGTGATCAAGAATCAAGTCATTCTGCAGAGGTAGAAAGCAACAATGAAGTCGTGAGTCTACTCCACACCATTGTCAAGAGGCAGAAATGTCTTGAAAATAATGTACATTGTCTACAGAAACAACTCGAACTCATTGCTTCAAAACATCCTGATCTTCAATACAGGATGGATCTGACCATGGCAGCTTGGAGCAGTTCAGAAGAGTTAGAAAACACCACTGGCAGTGAACAGAGCTAAGTCTTTGTTTGTTTTCGTTTTTTAGTAGATCAGATTAGTTGGTTCCTTGTTAGAACTCGTTCTTACTTTTGCCTAAGGAATATAAACTAAATCTGTTTAGTAGTTTGCCTTTCATGCTTTTTAGAGTTTTTCAAGCATGTACTACTTTATTTCATTAATAAAAGTTCTTTTAGATGTTATTAATGATGTTTGCAATACTTGATTTGTCTACCTCAATCTTATTGCAAAACATAGCTTTTTCCATTGCTTCGGTAGTGACGTAAAGCTGTGTCTATTTACAAAAGTTATGATTTTTTACACGATTAAGAAACTTTTGATTGTATGATTTCTAGAAGTTTTCCCAAACTCGAAATCATAAACTCTTTTTCCAAAAAAATTGGCTAAGGAAAAGAGATTCATAACAAAGCAAAACTGGATAACATTCAATTGTTCTTGTCCATGTTAGTCTTTGTCAGTTGTTCTTTATTGAATAACACCACACGGGGGAGAGTTCTTTATTGCACTTGCGCTTAATAACAAATCTTTTTAGGGAGCGTGGATGTTGAATATTGGAGAAAGTGTATCTTTATTTCTCCATAAGGTGAGAACTTAGGAATCTTTTTGTTCAGATTACCTAAGTATACCATATTTACACTTGATATGCGAGTACTTGGCTTCACCTGTTATCACAAGGTGTATGAAACCCTAGTCTCAAACTACTTTGACATATTTTTGTGACAAATAGGGGGAGAATACATATTGTTCTTGTTCTTGTGGTTGCATAACCATAGGGGGAAAACATCATGTGCTTACTTGTTGTGCTTTTCATAAAGTATCAAGTAAGGGGGAGTAATTAAAGCTGAGATTAAGCTTCGTATCAAGAATGAGTAGAATCACTTTAAAGTTCTGATACACCAACTTTAAAGATTGCTCAGATTCTTACTCTTACGCACAAACAACATGTGGGATGAGCATACTAAACCCATGTAAGCCTAAGCATACTTTTATGGTTGTTTGAGCTGAATATGTTGTGACTGCTGACTACGGATTCATCAACAAGAGTTTAATGAACACATCAAGACTCAAGGGAGAAGTTGAAGAATTCAAGAAATCAAGAACTACATCTGGTTAGTATTTCATTGTATATTATTTGAATCCATGTGTAAATTGGTTTTGTCACTAAAATTGACAAAGGGGGAGATTGTTAGGGCATTTTCCGGTCAAACCCACTAGCGTTGGTATGTCAAGCTAGTTGTTAGTTTTAGGTGTCAAAACTCAATTCTTGATTTAGCCTACTAGAGTTTAGATTTCGGAATTGGGATATAGATAAAGTAGTAGAGACCTTG
>JAJJMA010144309.1:0-15098 GCA_023529015.1 Papaver nudicaule
AGCAGAAAACAAACAGCAAACGAGGAGGAAAGAAGGAAGATTGAGCATATAACAGTTATTACGTGATAATCTTCAAGAAAGGCTCCAGTATGTGCACAAATTGTTGCTCTGGACAGCCTTGAAAGAACTTCACCAACTTGTGAACTGCTTCCTTCTTCAGTAAGGCTTGTTCAACTTTCTTGTTGTCATTATCATGAGCCAAGCAAACTGCAAGAGAATCTAATGCAGTCACTGACCACAACTCGTCATCCAGTAAGCTCAAGTACACATCCAGCCCACCATGTGCCCTTAGTTGCTCCCTTGAATTTCGGGAGGCATGAGCCATATCACAAAGCAGAGGCAATGCACATTGTTTCAAGTGCGAATCTGACATCACGAAATGCATCAAATGTGGAATGATTCCATTTTCAGCCGCTTGCTCCTGTCTCCTTTTGTTTATCTTACAGAGATTGAACAGCGCATTGAGAACCTTCAATGATAAAAAGCATAGTTAGATACACTCAAAATGTCTCACATGGTATATACGATTTAAACAACTTATCAAGTTTTCAGAAACAAAAAAGACAATGACATTTTAATTGAGGACTCACTTCATTATGTATTTGAGATACGAGAGGCCCTTCCTTGAGTTCAAGGTTTGGTATCAAGTGTTTAATAGCATCCGCACGTTGTAGACTCTCTAAACAATTTGGATCGGTTGATAAATGATTGATGCACTTCAAAAGCTGCACGAAATGACAAGCAGCATTATTCACCATCTGGTGATTAATTAAAAGGGAGTGAGCAAGAATTAAAAGATGAGCAAACACCAAATTTATTTATGCTAACCTTTAAAAGAATCGGAGGTTCTACCCTATTGAACATCTGAAAGAGACGACTAAGCAAACTCTGGGTACACATATAGACAGATTTAACAGTTGTGTCAGCTCGAGCAAACTCAAGCAGAAGATCTGCCACCTTTTCAAGATACTCTCTTGCCACATCGGCATTCAACGACGATACCATATGGGACAGTAACCCAGATGAAGTAGCACTTCCTGGTCTAGCATTTAGAACTCCGGAACCAGATAGTACCCCTGATGCGGTTTGAGATGCGACACCGGATGTTGAAGCACCTCCTTCATTAGTTATAGGTGGTCCAAGCTTCTTATTTGAAGCCTTGTGTGACATCCTAGGGGTAGTAGAGTCTCCATATCCGTTTTCTCTTCCAAGTCCAGACACCTCTGTAGAAAATGAAAGGTGGTGTTTCAACACTATGGATTTAAAGACATTGAGCAGCGTCAGAAACCCCAAGCCTGACTATTAAAGGGAAAGGGAAGAGATGGAAGAGGAAGAGGAAAAGAAGAAAGAGAATATCCCAAATATCATTATAGAATTCCTATCACGTAGGAAAGGACAAAGAAACACAAATGACTTACCAGCGAACTCTGCCATCAAGAAATCTAGCTCGCCATTTGTTTTCCTTTCGGTGGACGCATGTAATAGAGGCAGTATACTCTCATGCCTCTCAAATCCAGAGAGGTGACGCACATACTCAAGCTGGCCAGAGAAATGTCGAGAAGGAGGTTCTTTGTCCAACAAGCTAAGAAGAGGTCGAACTTGCTCTTGCTGAGAAACTGAGTTATTAGAAAATCCATTGTTTAGAGGCTTATCAGTCGACGTACGGCTTGCGGAATAAGAGGTTCGCTGTTGTTTAATATTGTCAACTTCTGTTCGAGAAATATCGGATTTCCTCAAATCCAAGTGGTCCCAGTCCTTAGAGGATCTTGCAGCTTCTTTAGTACCATAATTTTCAGTGTTTGTTAGATCAGGCAATTTAGAAGCTACTGAAGCTTCCATTACACCTCGGCTTGACTGTGCTTTATCATTATCACTAGGGGAGTAGGAAGCTGAAGAACGAGGAGGTTCCATTGTTGCTCCAACAGACAAAGGATGGTCGATAATTCCATGATTAATCTTACTTAAATCAGGCTGGTCGGACCCAGAAAGTGTAGTTTCACTCTGTATTGAAAGCGGATACATATAATCCAGTGGTCCAGATCGTGGCCGTGGAGCAGAAGCATCTCCTAAAATTGATGTCGCACCAGCACAAATTGAGGCTAGTCGAGTTGCCTCATTCAAGCTGTGAAGGGTGTTGATGAGCCTAATAAGGATTCCATTCTTGGCAGCTATGCGACAGAAATCGTTTCTGGGTGTTGATTTCTGGAGCATAAATACTTGCCACATTCCATCTACAGCAAGATGAACCATTTCCCTGAAGATGTGGAAAATAAAAGTAAAATGAATACACTACACAAAAGGTGAAGTGAAAAACAATAGTTGAAAATGGAGATATGGGAAACTAATACTAAATAATTACCAAGCTATGCTGTGCATGTTCATATTTTATATGTTAAGAGACAAATATACAAAATTCCTAGTTGTGTTATACATATTCAAGTTGAACCGAAGTTTAATGAGTTCAACCTAGGAGATTTGGAATATAAATCATAGATGAGCTCACTGAAAACTCCCAGGCATTCAATACAAAATTACAACAAGACAAATGACAATCCAGAATAAGACTATACAGAATGAGCATGTGACTCAGTGAGGTTATCCTGCCAATCAGGTCATTTTGGAACCTGGGAAATTTCCTAAATCTCATTCCTTATACCCAGATTCTAACCCTATGTGGGTCCAAGTCTAAATATATCAGCGATTAGACCAGTTGTGGATGTCACTGCCATAGCATTCACTAAATATGTAATATATTCATAGTCTAGGTTTAGTACAAACCTGTATTTTGCATAATCCGCCTCAAGAAACCCCACCAATACAGGTATTCCACGGCAAGCGATGAACATTTGCAGTGTCAAGGAGCTGGATAGCGAAAACTACAATTAACACTGCACCACTAATTTCTGACACAAATCGACGGGTGGAGTGCCATCTAAAGAATTAATATGTAAATATGACATCTATACCTGGACTGGCAAAGCTGCTGCAAGAAATGAGCTGCTTGCATGCGAACTTCCCTAGGCCGATCAGGTATAGCGAAGCTCATCACAATAGGTATCTGTTGTTCAACAAGAATAACATTGAGTAGCTTTTTACAAATGTCTTTAAACCTTAAAAGTGTGAGCCTCCTGATTTCAGCATAAACTCCCAAGGAAAGAAAGAACTAACCAGGCCAACTAAGCAAGCATTTTCTTGGATGTCAGTGTTGTCCTTTATCACCTCATTTATAATTTGTAGAACAGAACAGATAACCTACAATAATCAAGAATATTTATAATACTCTATCCAGTTATTAAGTATTCTTTACTTGCACCAATAATATTAAAAAATATGAAAAAGCAAAAGGAGATAAAAAGAGCCCTACACGATTTTTAGGAACTTCAAGGAGTTCCATTAGAGGAAGCAATCCATGCTGCGTAACAAACACAATCTTCTGATCAGGGCGTTCGTGAAAGAAGACAACAAGTTTCTGACATGATGAGACGATAACATCTTCTGGTTCTTCTGGCTTCAGTGACCCGACTAATCTACTAAATTCTACAGCCTACAATAAAACAAACATATGCGATAATATTAATAAATTATATGCAAGTTTGTTGTGGATATATCTTTCTTCATCATTTTTCTTTTTTCAGGAGACGTAATTGTACAGTTTTGTGCATTCATACATGGACGTGAACAGACTGGTTACAGAAGTAGCTATATACAATTCCTTTGAGAAGACCACAACAGTGATGGCACTCAAGTTTGCCACTAAATCACTCCCCAAAAAAGAGTTACAAACTCTAAGGCCAATCATTTTCTACTTTCATAATTTTGTTGTTTGTTCTAAGCAAACAAGTTGACTTACTGTTATACAAATAAGGTGACTCTGATGAAGATGTACGTTACTAGACATTACCAATGACGATTTCGCTTATAACTTGAAGTCAGGTGATGTTTTTATTTATTTGTTTTTGTGTACCTACTTCTACCTCCTTAAAAGAGAGCAAGAAACTTTTCAGGGGAAGGTACTATTTTAAAGAAGTAAAACAAATAGCATGCAACACAAATTTTATTTTAGGTTAAAAGAGAGCAAGCACCTGTAGGGGAAAAAGGTTTCCTCCAGGAAATTTTTCATCTACCTGTTAAAATGAGAAATATAAACAGAATAATCTCAGTATCCACTGATTGACCGAAGCACTTAATAATCATGAAAGCATACCAAAGTGTTAAGATCAATTACATCCTTCCTGAGAACACCCATCATGATACGCAACAAGTTCCCATCATTTGTCTGGCCAGGTTCATTCTCCGCTTTTTTCTGAGCCATCTTAGCCTTAAGCTCTGCTGCCAGGTCACGTTTCCCTGCCTCACTGGGAGTCAGATTGCTTTCGCTGATGCGTAACGAGGAAACCGATGATGAGGCTCCCTGAATACTATCCGGTGGATGAAACAGATCATCCAAAGAAGCATCTCCTGGTGTATCGCTGAATCTACTGAGTTCATGTCTTCCAGAAACAAGGGATGCCATAGAAGCCTGCAAATGTGATACGCATATTCAATCAAATCAAGAATTAGCTAAACTGAGATACACACGACCATGATGAATCTCAAATGAAATGATCCCTAAGCAGGAAAACTCAGAAACTATAGCACCGCATCAATGTTAGGTTGAGGCATCCTGTATGTAGGATAAATGTATAAATGAATCAAAGAGAAGAGTAAAGAAGAAGCAAAGCTACTAGTGTGTATGATATCATGTTACCATATATATAGAAATGTCCAAGGACTGTGTCTGATTGAAGTCCTACCTTTTGAGGAGAAGTTTCAAGGGTCGGAGGTCTAATTGCAGATTGACTTCTGTCACTAACACTAGAGCCTCCATGTCCTTCGCGTTCTTTATCAATTCTCCTTCTCGACTCACTAGGGTTTACCTCTCCATTTCCAACCCTTTCATCTTGGTCACCTATATCTGATGGTACTTTTGAACCATCTTCACTAGCAACAGCCACTTCCTTGGTGGACAACAACCTACCAGAACTATTTTCTATAGACAATTTTTCATGGAAAGCTAAAGTGGGATCCTGAGCAGGAAGAGAATTCTCCACATCTTCGAGACGATCTTTTGAATCAAGAGCTACATCAGAATTGCTTGTATCAACAGCTTCTGATGGTGATAAATCTTTAGTAGTGTCCTCCTGAAGCGTGGAAGATAAAACCAAGATATAAAAATATGATGAACAGATTTTGAATTCTGTCTGAGATATTACACAGATTTATTTATTTATTGTGCTAACAAATTTTAGTGAGGAGCAAAAAAAAAACAACTCTCCCAACAAATGGGTATTCCTCAAGTAGTAAAAGGGCAGACAATCTTAGTTGATACTCACCGGTTCGAATTCGGAGGCATCTGTAGGTGTTTTCCCACCAGAAGGGCTTTCACCATTGCTACGGCCATCTTCATTTGAAATTTCTGTAGTCACTGAAGCATCTTCCTGTACACTTCTGCAAGAGAAAATAGCCTTGCAATGTTATGAACCAAAATAGTCTTGCTCATGTGGTGCATGCATCGGAAACCAAACAAAGAAACATCACAAAAGATATCAGACACGGAAAACACCACCTAGTAAAAACATTTGATTAGTCTTACACCGCATCAGAGGTGGATAGAAAAACTAGAGTGTAAGCATAACACAAAAATTAACACTAAAAGAATGAGATGTGGAACTGCCATGTTCAAGCAGGACCAAGGCCGGGCTAGATCATGTTGGTGCATAAGCCTGACGATAAGCATGTTATACAACTGATAGAGTTTTTTTTCTTTCTTAGAGCATCTCCAACAGTGGGTCTAATTTTATTTTATCTATGCCACATAGGATTTAAGACCCCTATTTAACAAAAATTCATCTCCAATAGTAGGGTCCTCAAAACTAGGAGTCATGACATAGCAACCAAAAGGTCTTAAAGAAAGTCTAAATAAGACTTTCTGTTAGACCTCCATGTCATTAATTTAACTAATTTTTCTTATTTTAATTATGGTTTAAACCAATAGAAAAAAAGAGAAACAATATATTAAAATCTAAAGGTTAACACCTTGCACTATTGGAGATGATTTTTGTATCAAAGAGTTTTATTACATAAACCCTCCTAAATGAAAGTCTAAATAAGACCTCCACATAGGATTTTTAGCACCCACTATTGAAGATGCTCCTAATGAAGTTCATAAATATCACAAGTTAGTAATTAGGGATGTGGTACCAAAATCCACCTCATGATCTCGCTAAGTTTCACACACTTGACCAAAGGTGAGCATGTGATAGACACTAGGCGAACGTGGCCCAAAGCATCTCACAAACAAGGTTGGGTGCGGTAGCTAGCGTAATAAGGGAAAAAAACATATGAATCTTCACCTAGACAAATATCTAAAAACTGGCAAAAACAATCAGGTCAATACAGGGAACAAAACAGAGAGGATTTAGGGGAACATAAGCTGAAGCCTCAACAGAAAGAGAGATGGCATGGTGTCCACCTGCATTTTCTTGGTCTCTACTTGCAATACCTACAAGCCGGCCTCATCTTTCCTTGAGGTTAAAATAAGTTAAAAAAGGTTAGCAGTTAGCAGCTTCCATGCAGCAAAAAAATCACCACAAGGGTAACTACTAGTTTACAATCAAATGATATATTTCAAAAATAGTAAAATACTGAATTTTTTCCATGCCAGCTTCTATATGAGTAATACACCCTAGCACATGCTCTCAAAGTAAAATAGACAAAACATGTACTTATAGTGCTCTACTGTTAACTGACAAAAAGAAAGATTCAAAAGGAATGGAGAAGGAATAGAACATCAGCTATTTCATCATCTCAATTCAAGATTGGTTGGCTGGCAGGTTACTGCCAGAAACTAGTGCAAAACATTGCAAAAAATGACATTGCAAGCATTCCAATGTTCCAATATGGGTAGCTACTAGTTGACATTCGAATGATAGAATATGGAAACTCCATACCCACTTGTATATATGTATTGTACTGACCCACGCTTTTCAAAGTATAAAATAAACAAAACATGTAGTCACAGTGCCGCACTGACATAAAAATCCGTAAGTATTTAACCGCACCAAAGATTGGTTGATTGTAGGTTAAGGCCGGGATTTGGTGCAGAGCATTGAAAATATGGCAATGCACAATCAATTTCATGTATGTTTTAAATCCACAAAGATTTCCTACCTACATACCTCACTGATCCGCTATTCTGCCGAAGAGAGGACTGCAAGGCACGCCTTGAATTTTGTATCCAGGGATGGAGAAGTAATGTTTTTGCATCAGGTCTCTGTCTAGAATCCTGAAATGCACTTCAGTGTCAGATGCTAACTTTTCTGGTAAGTATAAATCACGGAATACAAACCAACTACAATCCAATCCAATAAGTAGATTTCCTCATATATCCGTTGCCCCGTAAGCATGACAGTGCTCTGTAAGAAGAACCCTAGAAAATCTACTCAAATTATCAATCAGACAACCTAAAAAGGATGACAAACTTGTAATCCTTCTATATCGGTTCCTCGTGGTACTCGTTATGGTCCATACTGATTCAGTGGATCGGTACAGCGAAAGAACATGGGAGAAAAAAAAAGGAAGGAAACAAGGGAAACCAATCCATAATATTCCATGGAAAGTCAATGCCACGTTGACACATAGAATAGGCAGCAACACAAGTAACAATAAGCTGATTCAATTATAATTTGATTTTTCTTTACCTTTTTGAAGCAGTGACGCAAGAAATCTGTGATATCGGGGGATAAGCGATCGGATATTGGAGGATGCTCGTCCTGGAAGCAATAAACATAAGTAACTGATGCATTGAAAGCCCTTAATTGCATATACCATGCTTCTGAACAAATAATAATGTTAATGAAGTCCATTAACATATCAAACAAGAAAAAATTAAGCGAAAGTAACGGGCAAACTCTTTTACCGACGAAACATTGAACAGTTTTACACTGAAAAAGATAAGACTGGAAAACAATGATACAAACACATCCATTAAAGAGAAACCTGAACAATCCGAAAAAGAGCCGGCATAGGTTGAAGATCATAATATGGGGGGACACACGTCAGAAGCTCGATCACTGTGCAACCTACACTCCAGATATCTGATGCAGCACAGACCCCTGACATTTCAATTACCTACACCATATAAAGCATCTTATTTACATGTTTAAATATAAGCAAACAAATTCTCTAATAAGATAATAACTACATCTTCAGAAATGCTATCTGAATATGGGTAACTACTAGTGTAACTACTTTTAATTTGTGAATTTTCACTTCTTCAGAAATGCTAACTGAATTTCCAGCAAAGTCGACAGTGACATATTGTCTTCTTCTTGTTCACAAGTTTGCCGAGTAATTCTCAAGTTATAGGTTGCAAAGTACTTAGTTATCTCTATGAACATTTTGATGCATCTGAATTAGACACCAGAGAAACAGAGAAAACATGAAAAGCAATTATACATCTAAGAGAGTAAGTACCTCAGGGGCCATCCAGTATGGTGTTCCAACAACAGAATGTGTATTAACATCGGCCTCAGTTAGTTTTGTTGCAACCCCAAAGTCAGCCAGTTTAACAAGACCCTGAGAGTATAAAAGTAATAAAGTGAGCTAATATTCCCTTTTTACCGTGCAGCCTTTTCTTTGCTTTCTTTTTTGATCAGGAAAAGAAAAACTAAAATGCAGGTCACAACTAGCAGAAGCAAACTACAATTCATATGTGAGTAGAGAACAGCACTGGAAGGTTACCTCTTTAGTTATCAAAATATTAGCCCCCTTGATATCCCGATGTATGACACCTTGTTCATGCAGATAAACCAACCCTTCCAACACCTATTCCAAGAAAAACAGATTTATAAGTAATTAACAAGAATTTTCTAAGTAGCAATCTACTTGTACTGCATAAACACACCTGAGCGATATAAAAAGCCACCAATGATTCAGGGAAGGGTCCAAATTTGTTTGGCTTGATAATATTTGCAAGTGAACCATTTTCCACATACCTACATAAAAGACAACACAGAGAGTTACCGTATACTGCATTTTGTGGACATAAGAATCTGATAAATAGATTTTACAGGTAATAAATAAAGTGAGGTATACATACTCAAGGATAATGTGCAGATGAGACTTTGTCTTTAATGATCCAAGATACTTTACAATATTTTTGTGATTCAAATTCTGCAGACAAGTAATTACAGTTTGAGTACCATTTGCATTCAACCCGTAGGACAATGAGTAAATATATAAACACTACAATATCAAGAATTGCACCATCGACGTTCAGTACATGGGGGGCACAACTTGCAAGGGGGTGTGAATAAGATGTCACTGTAACAGTAGTAAAGTCATCGGATGATAATACAAATGACCTAAGTTCAAAACTCGTAAGCACAAATCCTACTCAACGATCAATTAAAAAAAAAGGAAGTCTATGTGGAAATATGCATTTATGAATCCATCAATGACACTTACCATCTACTCATATGACCTTTTTCCAACATACTTTTCTTTAGAAAGAAATAGAAAGTGGGTAATTTGAATAATAAATCAGCATATAAGACTCTCAAGGTGGTATAGACGATTAGATCTGATATGTAACACCTGTACAAATTCTATGACGTTTTGAAAACTAACTCAAAGGACGAGCTTTCCTCGTACAACAATTAAAATTACAAAATAAAGAAAAAGAGAAAAGAAAAGGAAAAGACAGCAGTAAGGATAAAGTATGACCTTTAGTAGATCAATTTCTTGCTGAGGCATCAAACGATTCCACCAAGAGAAGAGAATTGCAAAACAAAAAGAGATAGTGGTTAGCCCGCAATATAATAATCGAACGAACAAACAAGTAATCCTGTAATTTCTAGCAGAAAATTACGAAAAAGCATGATCATTAAGCAAAATGTAATTCAACTTCTTGGCTACATAATCTACATAACAAAGCAAACTCAGTTGTCTGCATGTTCGATGAAATATTTAACGGTTTGAAGGGTGCATTTACTTTCCTTACGCTAACTTCCAGTGCCAACAACAATAGCAGACTACTCATACGCAAAACACAAACTATCAAGTACAAGCTCTTAACTATCCCAACTGATACCAAACAATAATCAGACAGTAATGTAAATTCGCACACTCTTCGGACCATAAAGTAGGTAATCATCGTAATGACATATTCAACACCAAATAACTATAATTATCGTAATGAGATGTTCAATTGTTCGCCGGATAAGTATAAGTATCATAATGTTTAACATTCATTTCTCTAAAGCTAAGGAAATAAGCATCTATACAACCAACCATGTGCAATTGTCCTAATGCTCGTGTCAATGAAAATGGTGATGCCAGGGGAAAATTTGAGTGAAGTCTAGTCCTATATTGAACTTACAGAAGCTGCATTAAAATAGATGTTGGTTTCATTAGAAGACACGCCCTTTTTAACAATAGTGTGTTCCTGTTATTATTACTAGGTGCAGTTTCAGGAACCATAAAGTAAACAAAGTTCTAGAACATCACATTCTCTGACAATTTACTGAAAAACTGTGTGGAATTGCTAAATTCAACTAAAACAAGAGGGGTTATAAGGAGACAAACCATAATGATATTGAGATCCTCCTGAGCAATATTCTCCAAAGAAACTTGCTTAATAGCAACAAAATCCCCATTATCCAAATCCAAACCTTTGTAAACTCGACCATATGCTCCTTTTCCGATCTCATCCCCAAGCATCTACACACCAAAAATCCCCCCCAAAAAATTTCATCAAAATATACTTAACCTAAACAGAGAAACAGGTACAATTAGAGAGTTAGGGTAAATACAGGAAATTGATAATAATTATTACATATTTGTTGTCGAGAGTTTTGGATTTGTGAAAATGCGAAGTAGTTGCTTGGCGAGACATGATTTCTTCTTCTTCTCGTGGTTAGGGTTTTCTGTGGAGAAACAGAAACCCTAAAATTGTTAATACATCAAATCGGAGGGAAAATTGGCCGTGGAATTGGCAGTTGGAGGCATCAGCTCAGAATGAAACCCTCGAAAAAAAATGAGTTGGGAATTTTCTCTTCTTTTATTTTTTGTTCAGTAATAAAAATCGAAATAACTAACCGAGAGATCCGTTATTTTATTTTTATTAGTATTATTGAGAGACCGCTGCCTGACCTGAGGAGCTGATTTTATGTCCCTATCTTTCTTTACTGTTTTCCATGTTAAAATGATCCGATGTAATTTGTTGCCTTCATGTGGTATTTTTCTTCTTATAAAAGACAGCTAATTATCAGTTGTGAAGCACATTTTGCTTATTATATCGAAAAAATCTGGTGTCATTGGGGTGGACTGGTTTTTATTGGGGTGACCGAAAAAACAGGCCACCCAAACCCAATTAGGCTAACCTTTATTCTAAAAGTATAATATACCTTCTCACTAATTAAGCCACTAATCACAATACTTTAGCCACCGATTGGGCTTGTTTTGTTATTTAATTTTTTCTTAGTGTGAGTTAAAAGAAGAAGAAGAAGAAAAGGTTTGAGATGGTCGAGTTGGGTGAGATTGAGTGGGGTAAATGTTCATCTCGTGAAGTCGATCAATCTAAGAATTCATCTTACGTAAAGGAAACCACGGAGGTGTGGAACTCTACCATTCTAGAAAACATCCATGAACAAGAGTGTTTGGAAGAATATCAAGAATCAAAGAAGGGAAAGGAAGTGAAGACGGCTCCAAATGATCAGGTAGTGCTCTAATTTGAAACCCGAATGGTTGAATGATGTATGAAAATCCATGTTTGCATGCATTGAATGTTGTTGCAGATATCATATTCGGTAGATCCAAAACATTAATAAAACCACCAAGCATCTCAACTATCAGCCGTACATGCACATAATTTTAACCAGTCGGTTGCTTGAAAATTTTTCGAGCTACCGATGTGTATTCATCTAGTTTTTGGCCAGATATATTTGGTAGATGTTTCACTTATAGGTAACCGAATAAGATAGATTTATGGTACGAGAACTGGCTAAAACTCCAATATTTTCGGTGGCTTTACAAGCTACCGAGTGTTGCTTACCAAGAACACTCGGCATGTCGAGTAATGGTAAAGCTACCGAATGTTGTTTATTTTCAAACTATTTTGTCTGATGTTTTCTATCATTTCTAAGTTGTACCCTTTGTTGAGAACGATCAAGATGATATTGTTGAATGTGACTCATATTTGCGACCTAATACCTCCTCACACTATCAAAATGAGTTGGTATGCCACCTATTTTTGTTTTCCTCTACGATTGTATACCGTTTGGGGTTGGTTTTCTAATTTTTGTCACCTTGGCATTTAGTTGTTCAAAGAAAGAGATGATGCAAAGGCTTGGCTTAAAGGGCGTGCAAAAGAGAAAATGTGAGTAGTGGTTACCGGTCAAAATTCACGGTGGAATAGGTTTGAAATGATTTGTGAGTGCGGTAGGAAGGATACTAGTCATAAAGGAAAGGGTTAAAAGTATATAAAGAAGACCAACATGGTTTATAATACTCATTCAAGGAAGACTGATTGTTCGTTCAAGATTTTTTTGCTCTTCAACGTGAAATGTGGAGAATGGTGAGAGTTGCAAATGGTCATCACAACCATGATGATCCGAAGAGCCTTGTTGGACATGTTGTTTATGCTAAGTTGTCTCCACATCAAATGGACCTTGTAAGGGTGATGACTGGCACAAGTATTAGAAATCAGATCCTCACTGTGACTGACATCCGAAGACCCCATGAACTTGTCTACTTTGAGTACAATTAAAGCCGCACAAGCCATGTTTAAGAAGGTGGATTGGGATGGTAGATAGATTATGTCTCAATCAGCTTGGTTATGCGAGCAACACAAGTACACACTGAGAAGACAAACCATAAACAGGGAAGTGAAACGTATTTTTTTGGCGCATCCGGATATAATTCAACTCGCAAGATGCTTCCATCAATTTTGTTGATAGATTGTACCTATAAAACCAACAAATACAACACGTCGTTGATCAACATTGCTTGCCACACCTCGGACAAACAAAGTTTCACAGTGGCTTGGGGATTGATGGATCGGGAGATTGAACCAAGTTATGTTGGATGTTAACACTTTGAAGAGGCTTTACCGTCCCGGTGAAACTCCAAAACTTTTCATAATGGACAATGAACAGGCTTTGATGAATGCAATCAAGGAAGTTTTTCCAGACTCCCACAATCTTCTTTGCACTTGGCACATCCAATGTAACATCAAAGCACGTTGCAGACGTCATATCCAACCGAAAAGGCGACCAAAAGGTGCGGACATTGAATTGGAGGAACGGGAACGTCTTAGTAAACCTACCGACGCACAACGAGTGGAAGAGGAAAAAACGTTTAATGAGAAGTTCGAGAAATGTCATCGAAATTGGTTGTTTTTTCAAAAAGGATAAGATAAGATTGTCTGGTCAAAGACCGAGAAAGTGGACGACACAACTTGGAGATTTGGATATTCGAATGGAGTAGGGACCCAAAACACAAGTTGGCAAAAAAAGTGGTTGCCGCTTAAGAAGTCGTTTGTTCGTCCATGGACATATGATTATAAAAACTATAAGAACCAGACAACAAGTGTGGTAGAGGGTCAACATGGCAGACTTAAAAGAATTCTTCAAGGATTTCAAAATGGGGTCGTTGAAGGTGTCTAAAACACCTCTCTAAAGTATTTATTGATTACACTTTCTTTGCTATTTTTGTTGTATTAGTTGCATTTTACGCTTTTTTTGCGTTTTGTAGCTATTTTGGAGTCTTATCGAATAAAGGAAAACAAAGTTATCAAATTGGCGCTAAGGGGCAGCCAGCTGAGGAGCCACTACAGGCAGTCACACATAGTACAAAGGGGCAACTCAATTTACTGGAGCACTCGTGGACTAAAGCTCAGGGCAGCCAGTTGTTAAAGGAAATGAACGATTGAAGGCAAACGCGAACCTGGATAGGGGCTGCCTCTTTTCTTGGTCAAAATCAGATGCGGTTTTGGATTTCTACTCAGATCCAGTATAGTTCTTTCACTAAACTCGTCGCTGCTACACCTCTTTATACCATCGGTGAGCCATGATTCTGCTAATGATTGCCAATTATGCCAAGAGGATTTCGAAGTCAAGAAGAACTAGGATTGGGGTACCAGATCATGTGAAGTCTCAATGGATGGTAACCGAGATAGAAGAGAAAGAAACCAAGGCTGTTGTCACTGATCTCTGCTGCAGCACGGAGGAGATTAATAGTTGTTTTGAAGCTCAGGAAGACAAAGAAGAACATGAGTGGCTAATTGGGTTTTCTATGCTGTTGGGTTTATTTCACATCGACAAAACAGGGAGAACAAAGTGTTGTTGTTGGTGTTGGTGCTGGATGGAGTCTACTGAATTGATTGGAATATGAATGTTGGGTTCTGTGTTGTGTGTGTGATGATTCAGTGCAGGGAGGAGCTATGATGAGCTTAAAAGAACACCAATGATGCTTACAACTACAGCACCAGGATTGTGTACATCACCTGTTTGATGAAACGCCTGAATGGAGTTGTAATAACAGGGAGAAATTGAAGGTTTGTTGCGGTATGGTGCTGGTGTTGGGAAAAGAATTTTAAGATGTGAATGCATTTAAGTGGCAGAGTTATGAGATGGGTTAAGGTTGGATTAAAGATTTGGAGCTGGGATGATACGTATGATCTCCGTACTCTTGATGAATAGAGTTATTAGGGAGAAATTCAAAATAACAATAGACGAAAATAGGAAAACACGAGAACCAATTCAAAGAAACTATCTTCTCTAGATTATGAACAAGACAATATTACAATTATCTCTTTCACGCTCACAATATCACTAAGCTTGCTCTTGCAACACGAAGGTTACCTCACAAACTTCTTCTCTAGATTTACTAGATGCCTACGGCTTTTACTAGATTCTCAAACGAGAAATCTGAGTACCTTCGGTTGCGCCTTAGCTGCCTACGTATCCTTTTATAAGGAATCAAACCAAACATAGTTCATTCTAATTGATCCATAGAACCCCCATCAAAGAGATACCTTGAACCAACTCACTACCACC
>JAJJMA010144330.1:0-17156 GCA_023529015.1 Papaver nudicaule
CGAAAGTACCCAGAGACGGTACACTTGTTTTTGCAGGTAAAAACAGTAGTGTAATTCGTTCTAGCATAATAAGTTGCTTCCTGCCATGTGTCGTCATAACAATCCTTGCTTAATAGATAAGCATCCTTGGTGTTATTCAGGTGTATCACGTTGCACCGTACTAAGTTTCCCCATCCATGAGTTGATGTAGTATTATTTGCTTAATAACTAAGGAGCCTTAGTGACTTTCCAGCGTGTGTCGTGACAGCGTACTAATTTGCTCCTACTTTGATCTCGGGCCACGTGGGTGGTGTTTTTTTTTGGCATTAACAAATTTCCTTCTACTAACCTTTTGTCGATGAAGAATATTCGATGTCTTCTTTATAATCACTGTCTTCGTCTTCAAGGTATCTACTACTTATTCTATATCCCAATTCCGAAATCTAAACTCTAGTAGGCTAAATCAAGAATTGTGTTTTGACACCTAAAACTGACAACTAGCTTGATATACCAACGCTAGTGGGTTTGACCAGACAATGCCCTAAAATTGTTGTTTCTGACGCGTCAATAATAAAAGAATTTTGTGCAACTGATCACGAGCAGTCAAGGGTCTCAGTGAATTTGGAATTCAATGTTCACAAGCTTTCGGATTCACGGGATTCAGAGATGTCTGTGTTGTCAGATAGTAATATAACTGTTAAGGCATTGTCCGGTCAAACCCACTAGCGTTGGTATGTCAAGCTAGTTGTCAGTTTTAGGTGTCAAAACACAATCCTGATTTAGCTTACTAGAGTTTAGATTTCGGAATTGGGATATAGACAAAGTAGTAGAGACCTTGAAGACGAAGACTGTGAAGACAAAAAAGACATCAGTTATTCTTCATCGACAAAAGGTTAGTAGGAGTTATGACTATTATGGAAATTCTTCTATTCTACTTATTCTATCTTTCAAAATAGTCGGCTACTTTAGTAGAGATATTAATAGCGATTGAGATCGTATTCTTGTATACATGACCATGTGTTGTGTTGGTATTTGTTCCCACGAATACTAAGGTTACAAGAATGCATGAGATAGATTAGATACCATGTTTCTATAACAATGGTTTGCTTGAAAATCACTTTTAGGATATGGGTGAATCTAAAGGAGTATTCTTGAGCAAGATTCCAGTGGATTATAGTTGAGGGCATCTAACACGTCTAAGTACTGGCCTAGCCCAGAACTTCCAGCGGATCCAGTTAAAGCCTAATTCTGAACTAAGGCGGTTCACGAACCGGTTCGTGAACAGTGACTTTGGATTTTCTCCTGAGTTCCAATGCATCCATTTGTACACGTACATGTACGTGAACCACATATTCGATGTATATGGCCTGAATTCAGAAGGGCGGTTCCCGAACCGTCCAAGGTGAATATTCTCTGGGATTTTCACAAGGGTTAAACTCTGACTCCTTTATCTCTTAGTTGGACTTGGTTATCACGAAATATCTTCTGTGGTCCATCTAACGAATCTCAATGAGTCAATAAGATAAAGATTATCTCTGGTCTGTTGGATTTCTATCTTGAAGTGTTTTTGAGCTAACAAAACACTTGGCAAATAAATGTTTAATGAATTCCAATTGAGATAAATCTCTGTTTACTTGGTTTGCAAGTTAGAGTTTCCTAAACTTGTGGGACAAGTAACTAGTTGCTTTATTCCTAAGCAACCTATCTTATTGAGTGCTATAAATAGAGGGTTATGGGATGAAAAACCACAAACATCAAGCATATGTGAGATTTCTCCGTGGAATTGATCGTAAACTCTTTCACTTCAGTGAATGCTTATTGTGGTATAATCATCCTCTATTAGGTAGCAGTTCCTCTGTGGGAATTACGTAATGACTATAAAGACTTCTCTTGAGAGTTGGGAAGCACATGTAGGAGATTGAGACCTTAGTGGTTGAAATCGGAGTAACATGTAACCTTGGTAACCTGATCACGTTCTTGTCTATTCTACCGTCCTTCTCTTCTGATATAAGGCCATTCAAGAACTGATACGTTACACATAGGGTTGAAAGAAAGCAATGCACGCCTGCACTCGGTGTTGTAAGACCTAGTTAGCTCCAGTTGTATAAGTTTCTTAAGTGATTCTTCGTTTACAACTGAGGTAAAGATAAGTTAGGCATAATTTACTCGGTTTACTTGTCAGCCCCCGCTTGTAAGTAGATTTCCGTATGACCTGGAGTAATCCGAGGAAGTCACTTTGTGTATGTCAAACTGATAGAGAACAGTTCAAACATACAGTTGATAATTGAGGTTGCAAAGCCGGAATTATTGACACAAGCCTTTAACAGAGGTTAAAGCAACTCCTAGGCCTGTAAAGGACGTCAGCTGGGGAAATCAAGTGCGTGACGATATGTGGGGGATCTAGAGACGTAAGGAGTGCGACAATAGCCAATTCTCTTGGAGGGCTTGAGTTGGTCACTACTACATCCCAGACCGAAGTCTTATAGCAGGCTAGTGTTTGTAGACAATTTGTACTGTGCGGTGTTCAATCTGGACGAGGTCCTGAGGTTTTTCTAAAGGTTGTAGTTTCCTCGTTAAAAAACTCTCTGGGGTCTTGTGTGCTTTACTTTCCGCATTATATTCTCTGATTATATAATTAAAGTAAACACAAGAAGTACGTTATTAGTAACCCGATCGTTGTCCCCTATCCATCCATTGGATTTACCAAGACCTTGTCTTGTATCAGACTAATCACTTGTGATCCAAACTCAGGTTATACAGGATATTGATTTTTGAGATCATCCAGATCTGACCATAAGACGCACGAGCCCAAACGAAAAGTTGGTAGTATTTCGGTACCCCTGTTTTTTCAATTGGTATCAGAGCAGGTGAATACATTAAAGACGTAATTGTCTGTGTTTATCGAGGTTCGTGAGTTATGGCGTACATAAAAAATTGATTTATCTCTACCGCCAGTTTACTATACCAGAGAATACAACGCTTAATTCAGAATTTGTTGGGTTCTGATAAGCTTGTAAATATGCTCGAGGATCATCGCAATGAAATCATGCGACTACATCCACTCGAGAAATTAGAACTCATGGAACTTCTTGATCCTGAAAGATTTCGAGTTAACTTACTCTGTAGACTCCTCCACGATCTTAATGTCAGCTTTGTAGAATACATCGAAAAAATTCAGGAACAAAGAAGTAAGCTTGCTAATACACGATGTTTTAAATGCGGAAACCTTGGACACTTTGAAAAAGAATGCCAACTTTCTGTGTTAAGGAATTTAAAACTTCCGAAGCATGCTTCTAATCTCATGAGTACCCCTTTGGTTAAACATAGGAAATGAAAGGCAAAAGACTATGTTCCAAAGGAAACCCAAGGCAAGAATTCATCTCACTATGGCAACTGTCATTCTGAGATTTGTGAGTATCCATATACTCACGTCTACTCTCCCTAAAATCCATGACAGGATTTTCTCATCATGTACCTACTTGTGTGGTGAGAAAAATGTGTAGGGAAGTAGGTGTAGATTCTTGTAAATTTATTTAGTTTTTTTGGGTTTATTGGTAAAATACTTGTGTGTCGAGCCATTGCTCCAACAAGATAAAGAAATTTTGATTTTGTAGCTCTAAAAATCAAAATCATGGAGAATTAGTACCCTTGAGAAAATAACCTGTCAATATTATCTCAAAAAGGGAAATACCTTAGTTTCCTAAATTGGAAACACATACAATTTCAGTTTTGTATAAACTCTCAGGAGTCCCATGTAGAAAGGAATTTGTATTAAGGTGAAACTTGAATTTTTAAGTAAATCCGAATTCTGATACATCTAGAATCTCGAGATTAGGGTCTGCAGTCCCCTATATATATCCGAGATACCGCACCACACAGAGACAATTTATTCTGCTTTTGTACGGTTCGGGAACCGCTGCCCTAGGGTTCTGTATCAGAAATTCTCGTGAATCACGACAAGTCTTCCAGATCTGTTTACGATTCGCTTCAAGAAAAACAACTATCACCGTGATCCATCTCTGGGAATCACTTTCTATGACAAAGAGTGCGGTAATCGCTATCTTACCATCAAAGAAAAGCCTCTCATTGTAGAAAGAAAACTTGTTGATAGTACAAGTGTGAGACCTGAGATTTTTCAAATCTTGATTTACAGACTTAAAACCCCAACTCGTATAGCGTTGGGTGCATTTTATAAAATTTGGGTGCATTTAACTATATCATAATAGCTAGCTCTTATCTCTGTGGATTGGTTGGAAATAAGATCAGTAGTCCCTTATCAATAATGGAGTCAGTCATTAGTAGTTGCACATGAATTTCCACTTGATGTCACGTTGGATAAGAGAGAAATCCTTCTTCCCTTATATTGTATGTATTTTATGCTAGGGTTATTATATATATTTACATTATCCTTTTTCCTAAAACCTAAAAAGAATTAGCCGTCACTTTCACTTCTTCTCTTCCTTTTGTCTTCTAGCACAACTCCTTAAACCCATCTCTCTGATTTTGTAATAACCAAACAACAAAAATGAAAATGACTCTATCCTAGCGTGCCGATTTTACATGAAAGAATTTTATGCGGTTTATATTTGCTTGAGCATTTGATGGTGGTGGTGGTTTGCATTGGATAATTTTGTATGGATTAAAAATGTTGAATTGCCGGATCATCGAAGTCTATGGATTTTTAAGCGAGTTGAAGTAGGGGTTTCTACGTACTACAACTAAAACCTATTTTAGCATTATTTGATATTTTGTGGTTATATTGTTTGGAGTTATAAGGATTTGATTAACGATTTATATATATATATATATACCGATTTACTTTGATGGTGATTTTTATCCATGACATAAGATTTATTACTGATTTTATAAACGAAAGGGATCGGCCAACAAACCGTTTTAACAAAACTTTTTGACAAAAATTATCATTCATAGGATCTTATATATCTAACGGTTATTATCCCAGATGACATGGCATCCATTTTAGTGTAGTGATGCGTTTGGCAGTTTGGCTTAATCTAGAATAGTATTTGGAAAGACAAAACAATATAAAAATTAGGTTAAATGCAATTGATTAGATCTAAATATATATGTTTTCTTCATGTTCATTAGGAGTATAATCATGATTAGCTTTATATATACAGTAGATGCTACCGACTTAAAGTATGAATACTTTTTGGACGGATGGCTATGGATGATAAACATGTTGATCAGTAGTCTAGGTTTCATTTTATTTTGATGAAATCTCAAGATTATTGAAATATCAATGGCGTTTTGGATTGTGAGAAAGAATAGAAAACTGACTAATCTAAGCTTGATAAAAATGATGAATCAAATTATTTTGTCTACTACTTTGATTGCTTGGGTTTTCACCTCCAAGCAATGCTCTTATGAAGTTTCTGACTTCCGAGTCTAAAGAATACTTCGTTGGAGCTTGCATACGATTTGGCGTGTTCCTTATTCAGAACTCTAAAGAAAAGAGAGGTGGTACATGATCATATAAATAAGAATCAAATTGATTTGGATTCGTAATCGCCAGAGACGAGGTGTAGGAGAATAAATTCAATCTCCGGTAAACTTGCCATGGATCACCAAACACAACCACCAACAAAAATATATGCCTTGTCATCAAATATGATGACCGTCAAATATAATCCTATGGTTAATTTGTTTTGTCAAATACTTTTGTCAGGACACTTTGTTCACCGATCCTGTTCGTTTTATAAATTAAGACTAATGTTAAAATGGATTTTGAGTTAAATGTCAATATAGATGGTAGTGGATTTTATTAAAAGAGAAGATTCCCTCTTCCTGTTTCATTAATCTGGTTTTGTCATATTCTTACACTTCCGATTGCTTGATGATGTCACCTTTGTCAAAGAAAATATCTCCATCCACATTTTTTTTTTGATCATTAAAGAAAAGATATATTGATCAAAAAGAGGGGGTACAAAGAAGCTTGTACCACCCAGATTACAAAAAAGCACCTATTGAAGGTGAGGCAGAGAATGAAACTAAGCAAAGTACAAAGATGGCCAATTGATCATGGCTGAGTTGTAGTCTATATATGCATAATCCTGAAGCACAAGAGCCCAAGTGTATAGATGGTATTTAGCTTTAGCAAAGACTGTAGCTACAGAACTAGCATTACCATTGAAGACTCTAGCATTCCTCTCCTTGTATATACTCCACATAATAACAGCTGGTAGAAAGCCCCAAACAATGCAGCTGTGTTTGCTAGGGAGATTTGTGTGCCATGAATGAAGAGTGGAGATCTCATTGTCTGGTATTGTGAAGCAACAATTCAACTTAGTAAGAAATTCATTCCATAAACTCTGTGCAAAGCTGCAATGTAGGAATAGATGTGCAGGTGTTTCATCTTGCTGACAGAATAGGCATTGTTGTGTGACTTCCATTCCTCAGTTTGTTAGCCTGTCCCTGGTAGATAGTGCATAAACCCCAGAGAAAGAAAGAAACCTTTGGAGGTAGCTTCTTATGCCAAATTGTTTTGAAGATATAATCATAGGCTGGACCATTCACATCTGACAGAAGATGAGTGTAATGTGAACTTACTGTGTAGTTATTCTTTGAAGAGATTGCCCATTGTAGAATATCATCTTCTGTTGAATCCAAATGAACATCATTCAACTCAGTCTGCAGCAACATCCATTCTCCTCTTGCATTGGTGCTCATTCTTCTAGGAAGTTGCAAATTCCACCAAATAGCACCATCTTGTTGCTGGCATATTTGAGACATATGCCTCTTTTGTTCTGCAGATTGCATACAAATTAGGATAAGCAGTTGAAAGTTTAGTATCCAGTAGCCAAGTATCATGCCAAAACCTCACTTGAGTGCCTGAGTTGACTTTAAGCTTCACATTTCTTGTTGATCTCCTGTTAGCTTGTAACCAAAATGATTTAATAAGACCAAGCCAACAAGTGTCGTGATCCACCTGTTCCCTATTGTCTCCATGTTGTTTCGGCCTCATGTGAACAATTCTTCCATTTTCTTTTCATCTTGATTTCTAAAATGAAAAAGAGACAATTCTTTCATTTTTACAGTATAATGTCATATTAGCTTTTCTTTCTTCTCGTAATCCCGTCGAAGTAGATGTAAAGGGGTTCACCTTATTTATTCTTGATGTCAGTGCACTACTAACCTGATTTGATTTCAAACCAAGAACAAAAATGAATTTCACATGTCCTAAACCAAAATAGGGTTATAATGAAGTAATCTCAAAAACCCCTTATACACCATAATTAGGATTAGAGATGGTAATTGGGATTAGCAAATAAATTATTGATATAAAAAATATTAGATTATTAATTAGCAAATCATCTTAAAATTAGATAGTTAGCCATTATCACCACCACCACCTCCATTATCACCACCACCGTCTCCATTTCCACCACCAATGCCGCCTCCAATTCCACCCCCACCACCGCCACCATTTGTGTGTGTTTTCAAAAATGTTCAAACATGATCCTCAAAGCTCAAAACAGTTATGGGAAGACTTACTTGAATGTTAAATTCTTCGAAAATCAACTCAACCCAATTGCTTCATACCCAGAATCGTCAAAGAAATGACATAAAATTGTGACGATTCCAGAACTCGTCAAGATAATATGATGGTCTATGACGACCCTGCGTGTAGAGATGAACAATCGTCAAGGTTTTTACAGTGCCATGACGATTTAAGAAGTGGATCCAATATGCCCAAAAATACTGCTAAATCGTCACACTATGTAATAAAATCTTGACGATTTAGCTTTGAGAAAAATCACCCCTCTGCCAAAAAAACAAGTTAACTCGTCACACTATGTGATCAAATCTTGACGATTTGGCTTTGAGAAAAATCACCCCTCTAAAAAAAAAAAAAACAAGATAAATCGTCATACTATGTATTACAATCTTGACGATTTAGCTTTGACAAAAATCACCCCTCTGCCGAAAAAACAAGCTAAATCGTAATGACTTTTGCTTAACTTACATGACGACTAAGTTATATTATGCTCAAATCGTCGTGATTTACATCATGACCATGACGAGTGTAGGTGTATTAACAGCTGTTTGGAAACAGGTTGTCGGAATCGTCGTGGTTTGAACATAATCCATGACGAATTTCTGTAATTTTTTTGGGATTTCTAAACAATTTAGACATGTAAACTGACACAAATGAATCAAACAAAGTACGATTAACCAAATCCTATCATATCAATTGTCAGCAACACACCGTTAAAAAAAAAAAATCATTGTCAACCTAGGAAACGAAAAATGTATCAAACACACCAAACCGACATAATATTCTTTCAACTACTAAAACCAAAGTGCGAAACGAAAAAAACTAAACCATATCATTGTTGCCCCCATCGGCTTCACCTTCACCTTCACCACGCCCACGCCCACGACCACGACCACGACCACGACCACAACCTCGTTTAGAAGTTTCTCCTGTCTCTTGAGTCTCTTGAGTGTCACTGGTTTCAATATGACTCCTCTTCGTGTTGCGTCGTAATTCCTCGAACATGTGCTCCACCTCAGGCATATGGATGTGCCTAACATGTTGATTATGCTGGTTCAGTTCAGCCTCGGTAAACCCCTTTCCTTTATCCGATCTCAAACACAACCAGTTGAGGACATGTTTCAACCGCTCCTTCTATTTTCATTAAAAAAAAACATGAGTTAGATATTTGAGTAATCTAAGTTTGAATCTTAAACAACTCAATTGAAAAATATATACTTACGCATAACTTGTACAACGAAGAATCAACATGGAAAATATTACGCCCACGTCCACCACGGCCAAGAGGGAGTCTGACTTCCCCTTCCCCGCGTATCACTTTGGCATGCGTGAATGCAAGGTACCATTTCAGGTATCGTTTTGTGCTATCATGTCCAAGCACCACCGGATCCCATAAAAGATATCCGTCTATCAAATTATCCATTCGTTCGTTCCAATGTTCGTAAGAGGGCTCTGGTTCGTAAACTACGTTAATACGCCCAATATCAGCACCTGATTTGGCATGATCCACTTTGAATTTCCCATCACCGTTTTTTATGTCAATTGGACGATCTTGAATATACCCGACTTGCCTCATTATTCTGCTCGGATCGTACATTGTATGCCCAAGGGGGTGCCACAAAGGACCATTGTACATACAAATTGGATCTCTTGGTGCCATCTTTCCCTTATTCCTATGCTCCCTGAAGGGGTCAAAAACTACCTCTTCTGCCTCCTTGTTGTCCAATCTTTGGCAAACGAAAAGGTACCAATTCTTCTTACCCTTCAGCTGATCCCCCGTGAAGATGTACCTCTTGCCTCTTGGTTGATCTGGTTCCCATTGGCCTTTTTTTTCCAGATCAATCCACCTATCATTTGTTGCCATCAGTTTCAGAAAGTGTTCATATATCCACACCTGTGAAGAACATCAACTACACATAAACAACAGTCCATATATATATGTATATATTACGGAATAGGTACGAACTTAAACCACCAAAAATCTATATATTACCTGCAGCAGAGACGTGTTGCAATTGAATTGAGCAGTTTTATGACGGGATACCTTTCTCAGCGCCGTGTTCACGTGTGACACTATGGTTGTTCCCCACGAGTACTGGTTCACCTTATCCAAAGGATGTAATAGCTGGAGGTAGTTGGCGTTCACCCTGTTACCGGCAGACGAAGGGAATACACAAACATCGAGGACATATAAGAGATAGGTCGCAGCAGCAGCCCTTACTTCATGATCTTCCAGTCCATCATCCTCTTCTTTTTTCTTGGTCCCCGAATACTCCTTTCTCAACCTTACCAGATTGAATTCCCTCTTCCGTTTGTCATATTTTTCTCTCATATACCATGAGTCCGTCTCATTCTCACTCCAGCCAAACAACTCTTCACACAATTCAGTTACGTAGCCTTTACTGGTTGATTTCCCATCAATTTTGACCTTGAAAGTATGATGAGCATCTTCAGAAGTGAGCCCCATCTCCGTGAACCCAAAATGCATGGTGTCTGTCTCCGCATAATACCTCTCACAGAATGCTGATACCGTCTCGCTGTCATAGTTGATAACAGAGTTATCCACGATTGGCCTCAGACCAGAGTTGTCAACAATCTCTATGAACCTTTCACATTCATCTTCAAGCTTCCAGTTGGACATATTGTGGTACGCCGTTTGGTGCCTCAATAGTCTAGTGGCATTCGAATGATCCTACGAGATAGAAATTTATTAATAACAATCAACCTATTAGCTAAACGTATCTTAAATGAGAAGCAAAGGACGAGTATATTACCATGGTAGCGTAGACTGTTTGAGCCCAAGAGGTTTTGTACCCGAAAAGAACCTCTCCACCATCAGCTGGTACCCCGTTGTTGATGGTGGTTTTTGGCGAGGAGGTCACAGGAGTAATTTTGCATCAATCTCTGGCGTCCTGGAATGGCTCAAAGAAAAGGTATGAATTTATTTTATAGTAGGGATAAGATATTTAAATTACCTTTAGCTGTATTTTGATGTCTCACGACCCTGGCCTAGTAGCATGGTCCACAATCCCTAGCCTATACAATAAAATACCTGCGCATACGCGTTAGTCTAGCTCATGCTCGAGCCAAAACCTTAGGCCATTCACGCCACTTAGCAAAGAAGGAGTATACACGGTCATTCTTGGCCTATGGCCTAAGCCTAACCTTGCCAAGCTATCACGCCATCTACCTCTTGGCTGGCCTAGCTCAGCCCGCCACTAACTTTGGCCATCCTCCTTGTGGCTTTGCTTAGCTCTCGCCTAGCTTAGCCCGCCATTGACGTTGGCCACTACCTTCTTGGCTTAACCAAACCCGCCTTCTTCACTTCGTGGCCTATGGCCTAGCTTAGTTCCCACCTAAGCCTAGTCCCACCAAAGCCTCACGCCACTGTCCACGTTCCTTGGCTCTTGGCCTAGCATTAACTCGCCATTGGCCTTGGCCGCCAACACTTTGGCCTTTACCCTTCACGGCCTGGCTTAGTTCCCGCCTAGCTTAGTCCACCATTAGCTTTGGCCATCCTCATATGGCCTAGCTTAGTCCCCGCCATTGCTTCACGCCCCCTCTCTTTGGAGGCCCAAGGATAATCCCTGCCCTAGCCTTGAATGTCCATATTTCTAGCTTGCCCTAATCTTGGATATCCATGTCTTTGGCGTGCCTTGGCACTTGGGTGCCCATGCCACCTCCTCGACTTAATAATGGATACCCATGTTATTGCCCTGGCCTAGTTTTGGAGCCCCATGACTTTGCCTTGGCCAAATCTTGGAGGCCCGAAGTCAGGGCGCGACTAAATCTTGGTGGGGGTTTACGTTTTTCCTTCCTTGTGCTCACGAAAGAGCCATGAGATCTTCTTCTCCCACAGGCTCTAGTTGCCCCTTGGGACTAAGATATATTCTTTTCTAGCCTCCCCTCTACTTATGGGTCCCACTGATCCAAATCCTAGAGGATTATGGATTTTACTTAGTCCATAATACTATAGTTTCCTAATCAAATTCGGAAATCTGACAGTTCTGCTCACGTATTTCTCCATGGCGTGATTTTTACAGCCCAATCCGTAAGGAATTAGGAGATGCTTCCTTCACGAAATATTTTCCTCTGTGAATTTCCTATAACATACTAAAAATTCAGATTTTTATCTAATATAGGCTGGCCTAGCCGATTTTACTAATGAACAACATGCAAATTGTACAGAAATCTGAAAATAACATAAATGTTATTGTTCATCCTTTGAGCCTTATACCTAATTTCTTAATAAGATTATCATACCATATAACATGGCTTATTATGATCATCATGGCCTATCTTTAGGTCTTGTATTGGCAATGCTTATGCATTCTTGATGATGACTACGCTGTGATAGCATCATTCGTCTGTTTTTCCTGATTATGGACTTGCTTCTATAAATCAGTGCTATAATTCTTAATCATGGCTCATGGCTATGACTTATATTATTTTAGACATTCATATGTCTTCATTACTCAGAGAATTGGTGCATTACATGCCACAAGCTAATTTCTCATATTTATGGCAAACCGAAAGTCGTATTTATTTGACTGTTGCCACAGAGAGTTGCTGAAATCCTCTCAGTCTAATTGGCGATTGCATAGCTCAATCCTTAGACTTACCTTATCTTATCTAATGGCGGTTGCTAGCTCAACCCTTAGATTTATCTCATTGGTTTAAATGGCGATTGCCCGGCTCAATCCTTAAACCAAATCTCAAAGAGATATTCAAAGCTTATCGCTTAATCTCTATCTTATCGCAAAGTCCTGAGTTTACCAAGTAATTGGTACGACTTACACTTAGTCATCTTTGACTTAACAAATCTTAACAAATCTTATCAAATCTTACGAGAATCAAGTAAGTTACATGGGGGGATATTCTTTTAGGGTTTTGGTTTGGCGGTCTACGGCACGTGTGATTGCAACGGCTCAATCACTCAACGGGAAAGAAACTAAGTCGTGTGAACGTTGCTGAGAAGATGGGATAGAGTAGTGGGCGGTTCATTCTTCCCTAATAATAGGCGCAAGACTTTCCCCCACTTACTCCACACTCCCACTCTTCCACTTCTTACGAGATCAGTTGGAATTCTATTGCTATAAATAGGTCACTCGACCAGTTTGGAAACAACAAGTTCTCCAGCAAGAACAAACAGTTTAATTCAGTGCAGGTTTAATCAATCAATCTCATCGATCATTGATTAACTCTTCTCATTCAGCATTCAATATCTAGTGAGAACTGAATATTCAAACTTCTTTAGCAATTCAATCATCAACATCACAGAAAATCATAGCAATTCTCTGATCTCATCTTTCTCTGCTTCCCTCCCTAAACCAACCCTAAAATCCTCTTGTAACTGAAGCAATACTCGAACGGCCATTTCTTGGTTTAGGCGAGTCTTGTTCGATCTTGACCTCTCGAATTCATTACCATCTTTTATTACATCATCACACTTCATACTTTACCCTCTAAATTCTCTTTATTGTTTTATACCTAAAACATTTGGCGACCACAGTGGGAGGTCATTATCTCAGTTTTAAGAAGATATGGTTGAAACCAGGAGGCAGAGTTCAGAGAATACAAATTCTCCAAGTAACCCTAATATTCCCACGAGTTTGCCTGCAAGTGAGGTCACAAATACTCCAATAAGTGGCGCCATCACCTCTAGGCCCACAAATCCAGCCGTGAGCTCAAACCCTAACCCTAATTCTACTTCTGCCTCAACTCAGAGGGGGCCAACCTTATCCACTCCTCCCTTGGGCGTGTCATCCCCTCTGGTGGGATCCACCACGCCTCCACCAGCCTTATCTCTCCAAAACGTCCAGCAGGGACCCGCCTTATCTCTATCCTGTTCCAACATATCCCTATCTTGTGCTGCAGGGATAGCCAATCATGTCAGGGACGCCACTGCTGGTCCCACCACCAAGAACGTGATTACTATCACTCCCAATGGCGTCCCCTCTCTAATGGGACCCAACCCATCTCCTCTTTTCACTCCTACCATCACCCACTCTCTTAGTTTGGGCCCTACTTTGCCTCTGCCACTTACTACCACGCCTCATGTTGTTGGGGCCACTATCAATGTCGCTCCCGCAGAAGATGCTCCCATTCTTAGCCAAGTTAGTCTTTCAGATCTGGTAAAGACTTATCAGGAAGAAGAGGAGGATCCAGAAGATTTTGTACAAAGGTTCAGAGCCAAAGCTTTAGATTATCATAACAGAGAGATGAACGAATCACAGTTGGTGGGGATTTGCATAGGAGGGATGGAGCCATGGCATCAAGAACCAATGAGGAGATTCCGGCCCCGCACGTTCCAACAGCTCCGTGTAATAGCCGGACAATACGCTGATATGGGAGATAACTCTGTCAACAGGGGACTGGGGACTGAAAGCTCGCACAATGAAGCCACCAACCCACCTCGACGCATCCAGAGTTTCACCACCTATGAAAAACCAGTAAGTCAAGAAGCTATTTTCTTAATAGAAAATCTATGTGAATTATTACACTTCTCGAGGGGACAGAGGGTAGACACATTTGCTGCTCTCAACCGCATCGCTTTCAGCACAGATTTAACCCCACCCTCGCTAGAAGTCTCAGAGATGTCTCTCGCGTCTGAGCCCATGGTGAAGGATATTACCTTTACTGAAGAAGATATGATGGCCGAAGATGGACATAATCGAGCTTTATACGTCACGGCACACGTCAAAAATGTAGAGTTCAAAAGAGCTTTGATTGATACTGGAGCTGCTGCCAACATCATAACTCTGAAGACTCTACGCACCGCTAGAGTTCCTAAAAATCAGATCGTACACCATCCTGTTGTAATGAAGGATTTTGAAGGAAACATGACTAATACCTACGGGTATGTCAACTTGGAGCTCAAGGTGGGACCTATCCAATCAAGGGTGAAGTTTCATGTCATCGAGAAGGAACCTGATTACCACATGATATTAGGACGCCCCTGGATCCATGACAACAAAGTCGTCCCATCTACTTATCACCAATGTATGAAGGCGGTGCTTGATAAAGAAATCATTCGTGTCGCGCCGTCATCATCCCCATATTCGCCAATATACGAAGCAGAATTCTTCGAACCAAAAGAAACCGCGCCAGAGCCACCTAACAAAGTCTATAGCATTCCTCTACCTGCGTGGGACTCTATCAAAGACGAAAAGCTACCACAACCCACGTCAACCAAGGAAAGCGTGGAAGGCGCATCTACTTCATCAGGACTTCTTAGGTATGGTTCGATTATATCTCATGAATCACCTTATTCCAAAAGAAGTTATAATTTTACTACTCAATACGATGCCGAGGGTAGAACCATCTACTCGCGACGGAAATGTTAGCAATTAACAGGGGAGGGTGGCGACAAACCTCCCCGCATCGAAGAATGTTATCAGAATGAAGGATCCTTGGAAGAAGAAATTCAGGAAGCTCCGCCACAGCTACAAGATGGATCCAACTCCACAACTGATGCTCTTGAAACCGTCAACATAGGGACTGATGAGGTTCCCAGACCTATCTCTGTCAGCTCATCTTTATCAGCAGAGGAGCATGGAGCCCTGATTAATCTCCTCAAAGAGTATCAGGATGTTTTCGCTTGGACCTATGAAGAAATGCCCGGGTTAGACGACAAGCTGGTGACACATCATCTTCACATTCTACCCGGCTCAAAGACGGTGAAACAACAACCACGCCATTTTCGACATGAGATAGAAGAACAAATCAAAATCGAGATTCAAAAGCTACTCTCTGCAGGATTCATCAAACCCATTCATCATCCTACTTGGCTAGCCAACGTGGTACCAGTCAAGAAGAAGAATGGTCAAATCAGATGTTGTGTAGACTTCAGGGATCTAAACAAATGCTGTCCCAAAGATGATTTCCCGCTACCCAACATCGACATGCTGGTGGATGCTACCTGCGGTCACGCCATGTTCTCGTTCATGGATGGATACAGCGGATACAATCAGATCAAGATGTATGATTCAGACGCAAGTAAGACTGCTTTTCGAACTCCAATTGGGAATTTTCACTATACTGTGATGCCCTTTGGACTCAAGAACGCAGGTGCCACCTATCAGCGAGCCATGACAGCAATATTCCATGATATGATGCATAAACAAATTGAAGATTACGTGGACGATGTTGTGGTCAAATCAAAAACACGAGCATCTCACCTAGACGTGCTGAGACAGGTGTTTGATCGATGCAGAGAATACAAATTAAAGATGAATCCTCTGAAGTGCGCGTTTGGAGTTTCTTCGGGCAAGTTCTTAGGCTTTCAAGTAACTGAAGAAGGAATCAAGGTAGACCCTACCAAAACGCAAGCAATCACCACGATGCCACCGCCGAAGACGGTAAAAGAACTTAAAAGCTTCATGGGGAAAGTCTCTTACATACGGAGGTTCATTCCTGGCTTAGCACAATTCGTGGTATCATTCATCCCTCTACTAAAGAAGGGAGCAGACTTCATATGGTCTCCTGTCCAGGAGGAGGCTTTCAGGAAAATCCAACAATTACTATTGTCGCCAGCAGTAATGAAAGCACCAGTGCAAGGACGTCCCCTACTTCTTTATACGGCATCAAGCGACGCTGCTATTGGAGCACTCCTCGCGCAAGAAGGTGATGATAATGTTGAATATCCAGTATATTACATTAGTCGTACTCTGAAGAATGCTGAACTTCGCTATCCAAAGGTAGAGAAGGCATGTCTATCCTTAGTCTTCGCAATCCAGAAGTTCAGACATTATCTCTTATCAAACAGGGTCGTGCTAATCACAAAAGCGGACCCCATAAGATTCCTCCTGTCAAAACCCGCTCTGCTCGGAAGACCAGCACGTTGGTTACTACAGATGTCGGAGTTTGATATCGCTTGTGTGGCTCCGAAAGGAATCAAAGGCCAAGTTGTCGCAGATCTTCTTGCAGCCTTTCTTGGGGAAGATACCACCGCCCTGCATGAAGATGTACCTGGAGAATTCCCGGAAATATCCCTGGTCAAAGAAGATACTTGGCTATTATACTTCGATGGCTCCGCTACGCCAAGTAACAACACTGGAGGAGCTGGAGTAGTATTGGTTTCTCCTACCGGCGAGGTATTCTCACACTCGTTTAAATTAGACTTTCGATGTACTAACAATTCGGCGGAATACGAAGCATTCCTGATTGGATTATCGTTAGCCGAACAAGCGGGAGCCACCAATCTGGAGATTCGGGGTGATTCCAAGCTACTAGTAAATCAAATGAATGGTGTTTACTCATTAAAGGAAGTCACTCTAGCTCCTTTTCGCGCTGAAGCACAGAGACTATTAACTCGTTTCTCTGAAGCTATTATCGTTCATACTGGTCGAACCAACAACAGGCATGCTGATTGTCTAGCAACATTGGCTTCAAAGTTACAGTTCGAAGGTATGGAAACGACTCTCACCGTGCATAAACGTACACTCTCATCAGCTTGGTTAGCACAGACTGGCGAGCCAACGGTACATGATTGGAGGACACCCGTCATTGATGAACTCACTCAATCATCACCAGAAAGGAAAGTTCGTCTCAAAGACCTGAAGAACTTTTTCTTATTGCATGGAATTCTTTATCATAGGAATTCAGACGGATCTTTATCCAGGTGTCTTGGAGATATCGAGGCCCAACAACGACTTCA
>JAJJMA010144343.1:0-14475 GCA_023529015.1 Papaver nudicaule
AAGTGCAACTTAACAGCCCATAAGAGTCAGAAACCGGCTTCAGGGACTGTAAAAGGGAATATATTTTAAAGTTTAAAACTTCACTATAAATTGTTACACAAAATTGAATGAAACTCTGCAATTCCTGAAGACTTTCAGTTGTTCTTTATTTCTTGGGAGATGAGGTACATACTTAGCAGAACACAATTTCAACCTTCAAAATACATACTTAGAAGAATACATACTTAGAAGCATACTTATAATCAGAAAGTGTAAAAAAGTTTCAAATTTGTAACCTATGAGCTTCTAGGGAGATACAATTTTTACAAATTTGAACCTTGACAAAATTGTAATGCAGAATTGTGAATTTTGAATGTGATCCTTTTAGCTTTTAGGAAGATAAAGGCTGGACCTTTATTATTATGAGTTGGTAACACAACACTAAACTAAACAAAATCTAAAATCTCATTGTTAACTGCAACTTCATGCAAAATTGAGCTAAATTGAATCACTGACCTGTGTCGCCCTTTATTCTGAGATTTAGATTTGCTTAGGATCTTACTGTCTTCTTCTCCTCCTCCTCTTCTTTCTACCAATAATCTTAATAAAGGTGCAATCTTTTTGCTACTACGACAGTTTAATTACTGATAATTGAAGTGTAACTTACTTCACAGAGCAAATTGCAGTAGAAGAATCAGAAGTTTCAGAAATGAATATTGTAGGGGGGTTTTCAGAAACCCTTAACCTTTTTAATCCCGGACCCGGAACCATACGGCAAACGAACCAACTATATGTGTGGTTCCAAAATCGCCCAAAAAAAAATTACTGTATTTTTATACTCCTTTTGTCCCATTTTACGTGACCGGTTTGACTAAGTCAAAAAAATAAGGAGACCAAAAAAGTAGTGTGAAATAAAGAGAGACACGAAAATAGAGAGGGAGAAGTAGAAGAATTCTCATTAAGATGTGTGTAGAATACAAGGATTAAGCCTCTATTTATAGAGGACTAGACACGAGGGCATCTTAGTAAATAAACGTCTAACCATAAATTTCCCTTAGATACTGCTCGTGCAATACACGTTTATAACACTCCCCCTGATGACCACTGTGTCTAAGTTATTATGAACATACCAGGAAAACTCAAAAGAGAAAAACCTGAAAATGCACGACTTAAATCAGTGTTGGACACGCATATGCTGCCTCGTTAAAACCTTGACAAGGAAAACCCAGTGGGACAAAATCTTGACGAAGGAAAAAGAGTACAACGCGTTAAGTCCTGTAAATGCGCCTTTGATGATGGCGCTCCCCCTGATGAGTACTTCAATCAAATCTTGGTTTGCAAATCTTTGACTTGAGACGTTCCAATTCTAACGGACGAGATTCTTGAATGCAGAAGATTACCGTGCTTTTCGTGAAGAAATGAGATTGTTGAATGCAGAAGATTTCTGTGCTTTTCATGAGGAAATTTGTTAGTTGATGAAGTCTTCGTTAGCGTTACTCAAGCGGTATTGTCTTCGAATAATACTCTTGCGCGTCTTCGTTCTTCGTCAACATATTGAGAACTTGTGTCATGGATTGCTAGCTTCTCGAGATGAATTGCAGAAGTTGTTGATGCAGTTTCTTCACTTGACAGCCAAGATATCAATACATTACAGTAAGTGAATGAATACTCCTTACGGGGACCAAAAGGACATCCAAATGCTTAAGGAGAAAGTTAAGTTGACTCGGTCTGATCAAAATGACCTAGTTAATGGTGGGCATGCACCAAATAACCGAAATTATACAACTCGCCCTTGGATGACCACCATGTTGAATTTATTTGCCTCACTAAAAACCTTACCAATAAAACCCAATGGGACAAAATTTGGACGAAGGAAAAAGAGCACAATATCAACATTTTGAAAAGAAAAATCCACGTCAACTGGATGTTGCCTCATTAAAACCTTGTCAGGAAAACCACATGGGACAAAACCTGAAACGAAAGGAAAAGAGTACAACTTTGGACGTATTTACGTATGCTAACTCAACTACATGAGTATTCCATAAATGAGCATCAAAATAAAAACTTTCATATAAAGTCAATGAGATGTTGCCTCATTAAAACCTTGTCAGGAAAATCACATGGGACAAAACCTGAAACGAAGGGAAAAGAGTACAACTTTTGACTAATTATGGATGCTAACTCAACTATAGGAGTATTACAAAAAATAAGCATCAAAATTAAAACTCTAGTTCGTTAAACGAGTTTTATGCAAGCAACTCTTAAACAACGGATTAAGGGAAAACGAGATTTATGCCGCTAAAAACGTGGACTTTAGTGTTTTTCAGGACTCCTCATGATACCTATAAAGTTGATATATTCAACAAATCCGGATTTTGATCTTTCTCGAAGAAAAAAAACACTGTGAGGATTGTTAAACCTGATATAATCAAGTCAGGTAGCTGCCTAAATATAATGTTCCCCGACCACATTTCTTGTGTGAATGCAAACGAGTCCTTTAGGGACTACCACGCCAATTGCATCAAAATATGGAGAACCGAATATTATTGAACCAATCCTAGGGTATAAGAAAATAAAACCCTCAGATCGTTTTAGAACGACCATAATTCTCTCATTGCGCATTGTGACTAACACTAACCTATAATTTCAGGCTTGGCAATTTTTAAGGTGTATAGTCATGGATCCAGAATAGCGTCAATTGAGAATTATACTATCCAACCTAACTTGGATAATATGCCAACCAATCACATATGTCGATATTTCTCTGCAGAGATTTATTATTACAGAAGCTACTGTAAATGAATATGCGACAATTTTTGTTACGATCCCACACAATTCTCTAGTGTATGCATACTTTGAAAAATTCAAAATTACTGGTACCAGTGCCCACGGGCATTATAATCTCCTCCTCTTCAAACAAGCTAAGAGATATTAATTTTGAGAATGCGGATTGTATTATGATAGACTCTATTGGAACACTATATGTAGCCTCTTCTAAAACGCTACATGCTAGATGCGACTGGATTTGCCATTTCAAATGGCATAAGCTTATAGAAAAGCTAAATGAGTTATTTCACGCCTTATCTTAAAAAAATGGCAGCCTTTCAAGATTTGATCATGGAAGAAAAATTTATATAACTTTCAAGTTAATTGACACCTACTTTTAGTAGCGTATATATTTCCATCCTGATCATGGCGGAACAAATTTTAACTCATACAAAGTCAGGTTTCGTAAAGTATTATCCGATTAACTCGAGGACATATACTCATAATTTCTGGGTTTTAAAATACCACAGATGCGAACCAAAAGTCATTACGTCATAAAAAAATTGTAGTCAACTAGACTTACATTTTTACCATCAACCGAGGATTGCTTTTCGAACAAAATTTTGTTTATATTGGTTATAGATAAAAGCATATAAAATTTACAAGTTAATAATTCTCCAATGACCTATAACGCCGACAGGATATTCATTAAATGAAATTATGGACACTTGTTTTATCAAAAGAGATTTACACTTTATCAAGATAAATTAAGTCACCAAAGGGCTAATGATGTTGGCTAACAAGCCGGGTGCGCACCTATTGATATTTTGTATCCTACCGTATTCCATCTACAAGTGGAACGATTACAAATTTTGGAGATCATTATCACGAGGAAAAATAAAATTAAAAGAAATGATGAATACACTAGTGGAAAATGGCCGCATTGAGACACAATATAAGTGTCGTTTAGAGGCTAACTGAGACACTTACTAGTGTCGGACGAAGTGCCTCAGAAAGTCCGCCTCAGTTTGGTAGGGCACTTGTAAGTGCCGCTGTATAAATTTTAAACTGAGACACTTATGATGTGTCTCAGTGCGCGACACATCATAAATGTCGTTGTACAGATTTTATATTATATAACAAAAAATAGAAATTCAGCTGAATTCTAAAGCTGATTCAGCTGAATTATAAACCAAAAAAAAAATAATAATAATAATAATTACTTTGGAAAAAAAATGATAATTACTTTGGAATTTAACAAACTTATATTAAAGGATGAATTCAATTTACAGTTTACAATTCAAACAACTTCAAATATCTAATTTCAAAGAAAAACTGAAAACTTCCACTAAGTTAAACATGTTTGAATGTATTTTCATTTTAGATACTTAGCCAGAAAACTTGAAGACTTCACCATTTATTCCTTCATTTGCTGCCTTCATTATTCATGCCTTCATTTGCTGCCTTCACCATTAATGCCAACAGTATCAAACAACTCTTTTACCATGGCGGTGGTGGTTAGATTGTCCACGACCAAATTCTCCAGCAAACCAGTTGTGCCTTGCGAAGCCTTTCCTCATCTGCATACCATGCATCATGCACCTTACTCCACAATTGCTCGTTGTTTTTCCTCTGCGAGAACCTTAAAGCATAAACAAGGATGTAAGACATATCTTAAAGAAACTTCTAACATACTTCGGTAAATGAATAAGGCAGAACACTCTTTAAGAGGTTTTCTCCTTGGGTTAACTAAAGAGTGCTAATCAACTGCTTGATGAACTGTAATGAACCTTCGGCCCCTAATCTAGAAGTCACCTGTAATATCAACATATCCACAAATTACCACTTTGAGATAAACACCCTTAACAAGCAAGCAAATAACACACCCTGAAATTTGTACTCACCCTGAAAGTTTTCCATCACTTAGTCATCACCCTTATCACTTTGCCAGGTTGCAACTGCGATCAGACATAGACATATGGTATTTCAGTTCAATGTAAAAATTTATAAACGATATGATACAATGGTAGTAACAAATAAAGCAATGTGTAAGCAACGGCTGTGTAAGATGGATATTACAGAAGAAAATACAAACATAAACTTTCTCTCTTAAGCAAACCATACACATAATGTGGAATAATTGTTTAGCTAAGGTATCATTGGGCATGAATTGAGCAACAAGAAGTCTCTCATCACCATCACAGCAATGTCCCTCATAAAAGAAATTCTAAGTGAAAACTGTGTAACATAATATCTATGTAACCTCGTCTGGAAGTACCATTGTATATTTCCCTTGCCTTGCCCTTCTTCCACCTGATTTCAGTGCCACTTTCGCTGGAGAAACCTTTGCGGAGAAACCTAAATTGCTTTGTGAGAGTATTATTCTCGAATTACGGATTCTCATCCATGTTCTGCAATCTGGGAACATATTTACCTGAATTCAGTATGATACAAGTCATAAACTGAAGAGTACGAACATTACATGAAATGATCAAAAGTATTTCAAAATAAAGTTACACCTGTCCAAACCCAAACTAAAACTCACCGATTCAATCGTGTACCCGGATTTTGCATTTCCATGATAGATAACATCCACAGACTTTAGATACTTCTTGAATACCTGCATTAAATAAAGAGTAGCAGGATATGTGAATTTTAAGCATTTTTTGGATTAGGCTGTCAGATTTAGACAGCCACACCCCTAAACATATACAAATAAGTAAAAGAAATAAGTTCCATGGAAGGGGCATGGCAAACACAATTCAGCTGACCTTCCGCTCTTCTTCATTCATGTAACGATTTACAAGCAAACCATCCCCAAATAACTGTAGACATTGAAGTTAAACAGGCATTATAGATGTCAGTAAACCACAACTAACGATAAAAAAAACTGATAATAAGGTAAAGATAGATTACGCACATCGGTTGCCCAGAAATCAGGATTTGACTTGACATGTTCTCTTCACTCATCAAAGAGACACTGCTGTGATTGAGTGATGCGTGGGTGTCGGAGACACCCATTCTTGTCATCCCACCGCAGTTTATCCTCAAGTTCATCCCTCAATTTCAATTTAGCATTATATTCCTTCTCGTTATACCGTAGGAAGTAAAAAGAGCATTCAATAATAAAAACGAGATTGATATGGTTAGAGGAAGCACTATGGTGCCTATAAAGTAGAAATTTCCGACAATGTAGCAAAGGTAAAGAACCAAAGTTTCGCAACTATTATGGTTTTTGGATGGTTATTCAGTAACCGACCATATAACTGGTGCGGTTACTCAGTAACCTCCCAGAGATTACAAAGAGCCAAGACAGACGCGCGGAACCTCATTTTTTCTTACTTCCTATTTCTTTCTCATACTAAACCCACTCAAACAAATTTACTTCCATTCGATTTTTAATGTGTTTGAAGACGATTCATTCCATGTTTTGAAGGGTTTCTTCTAGACTCAGTGGTGGTTTTATTGCAAGTTTCAATTTTAATTTTCATCCACAAAATCAATTATTTCGAATTTAGGGTTTATGATGCAATTTTTGTTGAAAGAGTTATTTAGCGTTTGAGTCCGAGATTTCGGTATAGCAGAGTGTCTGGGTCTTAAGTTCGTATAATTTAGTATTTGGGTCGTCGACCCGTTAGTCAATTGGGAGCAATCAACCAAACTGTTAGAAGACCGTTAGTCTAACTAAATCAATTTAAAAATTATTTGAATATTGTTTATGTGCAATGAAAAAAACAAGGAATAAATCTATAAATCATCCAAAGCCTATCTCAGTATCCGCTTTCCTCTTCTTCTTCTACGTCACCAATCCATATTCTTCTAACATAAGCCTTGAGTCAGATTTTAAGTCACATTTGTGAACTTACTTTAATTAGTAGGTTACTGTTTTTCTTATCAAGTGCATTAGCAATCGACATATAATTCTTTGTAAATATGAATCAGATTCTTTATTGTTATATTGAATTCAAAATTAAGAAGGAAACAAAGAGTATGACGCGAGTTTGTAGATGGTTTGGACATGGTTTAAAGCCAAAAAAACCTATTTAAGAGGAGTTGTTGGCGTGGGTTTTTGGTGACGAATGAAGGGCATCGAGAAATTTTTTAGTGTTTCCAGATGTTTAGAAATTGTGTGTTTTTGTTTAATTTTTTTATTTACAGGGAAGAAGGACATATCAAAGGAGCTAAACATAGGGCCAAAAGATATCTCCACACAAGTGTCTATCTCCACACAAGTGTCTGAGAAAACGACCAAGAGGAAATTTTAAGAATTATTGTTGGTTGAGACATCCAATGGTTTACTGATTGACCTAGTTGATTAACGGCTCAAGGACCCAAACACTAAATTGGACAAACTTATGACCCAGACTCTCTACCATACCAAAATCTATGATCCAAACGCTAAATAACTGTTGTCGAAATTCGTTAAATTCGTGATGTTAGGTTTGTTGGTTACATCGATGGAATTGTAGACAACCCAATTAACATTTAGACAAGTTTAATTAGATTAGAATATAGTTGTGGCATACATCTACTACATTTAGAATTATATAATGATGTATAAATAAAATTAATCTTATAATTAGTACATGACATAGCTTATACAAATCAAACTTTTGTCTGTCCATCATGTGGAGATGAGTTGTTGTTGTTGTCGTCGTCGTTGTTATAGTAATTGAATGGATTATGGTAGCGATTTGATGATTGAGGTGTTTGAGTAAAAGGAGGTAATTCAGAAAAAGCCATAGGTGTTTGAGTAAAATTAGTTACTTGAAAAGCTAGATGTGGTTGATATGCTTGAGAAGAAGATTGTTGTTGTTGATATGCTTGAAGTTCTTGCCCTTGCCTAAGGAAAATTACTTGTTGTTTCGAATCGCACCATCTTTTATCGGCCTCGAATAGCGGTGGGAGATCCTTGGACACTATCGCCGTGCCTTTTTTAAGTGAGGTATAAATAAAATTAAGCTTACAATTAGTATATTACATAGCTTACACAAATTAAACTTTTGTCTATCTATCATGTGGAGAGGAGTTGGTTGTTGTCATCGTCGTCGTTGTTGTTATAGTAATTGAATGGATTATGGCAGCGAGTTGATGATTGAGGTGCTTGAGTAAAATGAGGTAATTCAAAAAAGTCCATAGGTGTTTGATTAAAATTAGGTACTTGAGAGTTGAGAAGATAGATGGAGAAATTTGATGAAATGGACCTGGCGGCAAGCGGCCAGGTCCTAAAGGACGGTAAAAGTTTCAATTTTATTAGAAAGACATAAGTACACGTCACACTATTGGGACCGAATTACCCTTAAATTTCATCAAATTTCTCCTTCCACCTACCATATCGATGGTTCCAAATCTGAAACCAAATATCTCCAATCTCCTCTCCACCATCGACAACATCTCAGCCATCTCCACCACCACAAAAAATCAAACATCACCACCAACATCAACAACAAATACCTTCCTACGCCATCTACACCACCATCATCATCACCGCCAACATCTAAACCACCAACAAAAATAACGACACCATCAACAACGACACCAACAACACAATCGAAGCAGCAGCACCACCACCACAAAAAATCAACGAGATATCTCTTCTTCCGCCATCTCCAACACCACCAACACCGTCATCATGTCCATCACCACCACCACCGTCATCTCTTCCTCCGATTGAAATTGTCAATCACCATTACCAACACCAGCGATATATGTTCAATAAAAAGGTAGGGTATTCGATCAATTGCTTGATTTGTTAATTGTTTGCCCTAGATTTTAATTTTGGGCTTGAAATTGATTTTACCCCTAATTTTAGCACAGGCACCACTTGTACCTGAGTATTATCAGTGTTGACCGCAATTGTACCTGAAAATTGTTTGCCCTAGATTAATTTTTGGTTGGAAATCGATTTTAACCATAATTCTAGCATCGGCACCACTTATACCTGGGTATTATCAATGTTTACAACACCTATACCTGAGTTATATCAGTGTTGTTGCTTTTGATGGATTCTTCTTGCTTTGTCAATGATGTAACCAGTGATGTAACCACTGATACCTGGGTACTATCAGTGTTGACACCACTTGTACCTGGGTTGTATCAGTGTTTTATGATGTTTTTTTGCTTCTTCTTCTTCTTCTTCTTCTTCTTCTTCTTCTTTTTCTTCTTCTTTGATGTAACCACTGGTACCTGAGTATTATCAGTATAGTTGGTGGTGGATGGTGCTGGTGGTGGTCGGAAGTTATAGTTGGTAACGGTGAGTGGTGGTGGTGCTGGTTGGAAATGGTGGTGGTAGTGGTGTCGGAAATGGAGTGGTGGTGGTGGTCGGAAGTTATAGTTGGTAACGGTGGATGACGGCGGTGGTGGTAGTGGTGTCGGAAATGGAGTGGTGGTGGTGGTCGGAAGTTATAGTTGGTAACGGTGGATGACGGCGGTGGTGGTGGTGCTAGTTGAAAATGAGGTGGTGATGGTCGTTTGTAATATATTGTAATGGTAGATGGTGGTGGTGGCGAGTTATTGGTTGGAAATGGAATGATGGTGGTGGTCGGAAGTTATAGTTGTTAACGGAGGGGGCGGCGGTGGTGGTGGTGCTGGTTGGAAATGAAGTGGTGATGGTCGTTTGCTATATATTGTAATGGTAGATGGTGGTGGTGGTGAGGTATTGGTTTAAGGGCATTCTAGGTAAATCCATATATAAAGCTGACTGTACATGTCTTTTAAAATAATAATGTAAAGCATCTTTTTAGAATATGTCTATGTAAAAAGTATCTTTTTATTTGATGTCTTTTAAAATAATATCTAACTTTGGATGTCTTATAGATAAAGATATAGACAAAATTGGTCCTTTGGACCAATTTTGTGAGATAGATGTGGTTGATATGCTCGATAAAAAGATTATTGTTGTTGATATGCTTGAAGTTTTTGCTCTTTCCTTAGAATTTTTTTTGTTGTTTCGAATCGCACCATCTTTTATCGGCCTCGAATAGCGGTGGGAGATCCTTGGACACTATCGCCGCGCCCTTTTCTTTTTCATCGTGCTCAGATTGGTGGAATTTAGTCCTCGTAAAAAAAAAAAAATTACACATGAAGTTTGAAGTAGATATTGTTATATACTGTACAAAATTTAAATTGAATGCAAACAATGATAGATAACTTACCATATTTGTTTCATCAAAATTCTGATGGGCGATCTTTTGCTCCATTACGTACATGCATGGAATCTTTGTTACTCTTTTTGATTTTACTAACCTTATTTTGAATCCCTAGATTCTCAGGGCCCCATTTATTTTCTCCATTCAATTGTATAAACTTATCTAAAATTGAGGCCATATTTCTGACTTGGATTGACCACCCATTTCCTTATGGATCTATCGTATAAGGCTAACATAAGATTACGTTGTTCCGGTGTTCCGAAATTCTTTCTCGATTTTGGTTTGCTTTGCTCCTTTTGTTGTTGTGATGAAGAAGAATCCATGGTGTTCGAAAAATAAATCTAGAGAAGAAAATATCAATTTGAATAGATAATTTGGTGGATTTACAAAGGTTAAAATGGGTGACATTATGTAGAGAATGGATAAAATTTGAGGTCGAGGGAAAAATAGCCGCTGGGCTTTGAATGTTTGATCATATGGCTGATAACAATTTGTTGTTTCAGTTCAACGACTTAAATTACTTGTCGGTTACTTAATAGCCGACCTCGGCGGATACTCAGTAACCTCACAGTTTATTTACTTAAAATCAAAAATATAAATTACCACTTAACTAGTTTAGAGCAATTTTTGATCTAGCTACTTAATCGAAAATTAAAATTAGTTTGTAAGAATAATAATAAGAAAAAAACAACAACGTACCAAATTTAAACTATTTCTAAATAAGATAGAAATATGGCAACATGTTTTCTGCCAAACACACAGACTGCTACAATTAAAATTCGATTACTTCATCCTCATCTGAATCATCAACGTTGATGATATGAGATCTCCCCAAAATATTCATTTGTTTGTTCTTATGGTATCTTTGCTCGATTGGGTTGAAGTTACCAAGATCCATTGGCATTATAGACGCGTCTTCTTCTTTACGTGCTTGCATATATGTGCGCTCGAGTTGCATGGGATTGGTTTTGTGTCATCATATCCATCCTCATTGCTTATTGTTGCATTCTTGTTGCTTCCTTTTGCATCTGATGTTGTTTTAGATACTCCATTAGGTTGGCGTTCCTTGACTGTAATTTAGATAATTCATCAGTTTTATCCTTGATAATCCCCTTCTTCAAATCTTTTTGATGACTTAAGTTTCGTTGAGATGTATTTTTCCAATGTACCTTGCCATCTCCTTGTAGTTCTAACAAACTCGTCAATTTGCTAATGTTGTTATCCCAGTCGGTTATTGTTGAGCATGTTCATAAATAGTATCGCTTGGTTTCACTTTTTGTTGGAGGATAAGTTCATAATCAAATCCATGAATATCGACTCTCAAAAGTTTCTAGGCTTCATCAAGCCTAAAAAGGTTGTGGGTCTTGCCTTTTAAATGTTTCACGGCCTTCTCGAATCTGAAAAATCGATTTAATGTATAACTAGATATTAATAACCTCTGGGTTCAATTCAATAAAAATTAATTAGCATGAATTACCAAGTTTTCGTGTGAAGCGCCGCTTTTATTTTGACGATGAATTGCACAAAGAATTGCTACAAACTCCCCGACTTCTTTATTGATGGTCCTAAATAAAGAATGGCCAAAGATCTTATTGTTTTTCAATCTCTTTCGTTGGTATCTCCAGTAAGCGCAACAAAGATTTCAAGAATTCTTTTCCAGAAAACATATTTGTGTGCACTCAGAATTGCCACAAACTCCTTGACTTCTTTTTTGATGGTCCTAAATGTAGATCTTATTGATTTCCAATTTCATTGTTATTTCCAGTACAACAAAGATTTCAAGAATCTTTTCCTAGAAAACAATTTTTTGTTGTCTAACACCTACAACACCATCTACAACTATGGCGATATAAGCATTTGTAAGACAATATCTCATCAGTAGTACAATTCCTCACCATACTGAAGTGATTTGATACTTTGAGTAGAGAAAGAAAAAATCAATAAAAATTGCATTGATTGCGATGAATATTGGTTTGACACAGTGGGTTGGTTTTATAGTGAAACAACCCAACGACTCAATTTTTACCGTTCGAAAATAGATGGAAGGAGTGTGTGTGGAGTGTGAGAAAAAAGGTCAAACAAATACTATTAGCAGACAGTTACTCAGGACCATATATAATACGGAACTCAGCGGCGGCAACAGTTAGTTAGTAACCATGGGATCAACTACTAAGTAACCGATAGATAAGGTTTGTCTACATGGGTGCACATATTTATTCACCCATGTAAAAGAAAATAACTTATTCAGCTACAAAAGCGGCACTATAGTGCTTGCTCTTAGGGCACTGGCCAAAGATCTCACTCCCGGAATTTGAGTTTAGACCTCTAAGTTTGCTTTAACGTATCATGGGAGAGAACTTTAACAATTTCGTTCCTGAGGATCAAAGAATCACGTGTCAGAGTGTATGGTTTCGATTTCCAGGGATGCCATTAGAGTACTGGGAGGAAGAAATTCTGTTGGGTTTATGTCGAGGTTTAGGAGTTCCAATACACTAGTGGAAAATGCCCGCTCAGAGACACGAGGTAAGTGTCGTTTATAGCCCAACAACGACATTTACTTGTGTTGCATCAAGTGTCGCAATATCTCCGTATTGTATTTCATTCATTTAGGGGCAGGGACAAAAAGCAGTTTGGAACGACACATGCAAATGTCGCTGTTGACTGAGAGATTTATAAGTGTCACAACCTGAGACACGTATAAGTGTCGTTGTGCAAGTATTTTTAAATAAAAAAAAATAGAAATTGATTCAGCTATTCAGCTGAATCAAAATCAAAACCAACCAAAAGCAGAACTAAAAAATACAAAAATTAAAACTAAATCATTTCAAAACTAGAACACACTATATTTAAAACTGGATTCAATTTATAATTAGAACAAAATTATTCCAAGTCACAACACTATGATTATACTTGACCACAATTTTTTTACATAACTTCACAAGCTAGAAAGTACCAACTAATGTATCACTACTCTCTATACTTGTCCTCTATTTTTGAATGTCTTTGCTGCAAGTTTGATGTTACATTCTTGAATCTTCATTGCTGCTCAACATATCCGGAGCTGGTGTTTCTGCAATAAAAAAAAATAACAATGACATCAGATAAGATCCCATGTGCAGCAAGCATTAAATAGATGCACATGTAATCAATGCTTTACAATCCATCAAAGACTAAAAGAATAATAGTGCATTTTACTTGGAATTTTCGCCAATATAGTACTAGAGGAGCCACTAGTTGCTACCTCTACGGCATGGAAGGAGGTAGCAAAGAGAAAAAATTAGCCTCTCATAAGTTTCTAATAAGATTTTCTGAAGTCTGCTAGCTTACCTTTTTTACTCCATTCCAACTTGCACCTAGAATAGTGAGAAAAGATTACCCAATTTAATGACAGACTTCCTTTGGAGGTGACATTTAAAAAAAAAGAAATTGCGAGTTAAATGTGCAAAATGTGCAAGCCTGGACAACTAAATGATCAGCCAACAAAATATTAACCTAAAACAATGCAACATGACAATTACAAACCTCAAAGAGTGGCTTGTCAATGGAATAAGGAATCAGCTAAACCAACTCTGAAGTAATACTACACAAGCTATTTAGCTCTGAACAGATAGTTGGAAGGGTGAGCAGGAATTAAAATAAAGGTTTCTCTTCGCGAAAATTAAGCAGACAAACATGGTTTTCCCTAGCTGAGTGATAAAACACTCTTTCTTTTCCAAGAATTCTCTATACTCTTTACAATAGTCAACTATGTTATGAGTTTGTTTTGAAGCTCAACGCACATTCTTTGAATTTTGAAAATCTAAACTTTTGCTTAGAAATAAGAGAATGGAATAACGCAAAAGAAAAGACTTTAATAATTAAGAGATTACTCACGGTCTGTGGTAAAACCATCCCATAGAGCCATGAACTCTGTTTTCATGTTTGTCAAGGCTTCGTGGTCAGTTGCACGGTGATGCCCCAAAAAGATATCAACCTCGTCAATAAAGATAATAGCCGGTTGAAGCTTATGAGCTAAGGTGAATACGGCAGCAACTGGAAAAACCATCATAAAAATTGGAAATGTGTTAGCCATGAGTTAACGTTATTATAATTGACTTGGATCAGTGATACTCAAAACTAAAGATATCAGTATTGTAACACCCCATTTAAAGTTTGCTTGCTTTGATGAAAGCATTATTTAGAGGATTTACCATCTTTTGCACCTTGATGTACAACAAAAACAAAGATGTATAATAGAGAATCAAGAATCAACAGGGGAACAGTCAAGATTCTTACCATTGCTAAACTCAGAGAAACCGGATGTGCGCATATTCTTACCTTTATTAAACTCAAAATCGTCATATGAAACAAAACTCACTTTCAAGCTCCACCATTGCCTTCTAGATGGCAGGCTTGAATTTACCTGACTGGCCAAAACAAACCAACATGAGGTATTGTTTAAAACTCGGTCAAGGGGTGAATGGAAAACAATATTGCTTCTTATATGTAGATAGTCATAACATACCGTGTCTCCTCTCCACATCCATAAGTGCAGTCAATGCAGTCCCACCAACAGTCCATTCTTCAACAGGAGCACTCAAAT
>JAJJMA010144372.1:0-15357 GCA_023529015.1 Papaver nudicaule
AACTAAGTTTGCTTTCCAAACTTAAGTCCACCGACCCATATCCTACAGTTTGTACTGGTGAGCGTGTGAGTTGTAGGTGTGCGTGTCTTGTGCACTTAGCACGTGTGAATTATTAGAGAGTTGAGAGAAGAAAGGAAAGGAGTCGAGTCTATATATTCTCTGTCTCTGTACTGTAAACATATCTTCTTCTGTTATATTCAATTCAATATTTTGAATTACAAATCGTGATTGCAGCCATGTAGATATCAAATCTATTATGGTATCAGACTCAGAGATTAATCTCTGAGGGCAAGATCCTTCTTCCGCTGTTCTTCTTCAAGTTTCAAAACCCTAACAACATCTTCCCTAATTTCTTTTGCTGAAAGTGAGAGAGGAACAAATCAAATCTGATTTGAATTCGGTCTGAGTATTTTCTCTTAATTGGATGAATTATTTAGGGTTTCGGTTTGTTCTATTCATCTTCAACTTCAACTGGAGGATTATGTGATTAATGGTGTTCTGGTGATGAAGATTTGCTGCTGAATGACATTTTCGTCTCTCTGTAATAAGTTAATTTCATGTAAAAGCTTAAAAGCCATTGTATGAGTTTTGGACTTGTTTAAGGATAAAATAAATTCATATACGACTACGGAATCAGTATATTGGTGATTGCTAGACCCCTTCTCGATGCTTCTTGCTCGTTGCTGGTAAATACTTGCCACTTGTCTTGTATGTTGCTTGATGAACCCTGCTGCTAGCGCTTTTTGATAGTTGTTTTGGCTGGTTTTGCTTGCGGTTTAGCAATGGAACTTTGCATTATATTGAGCTAATTTTTGTTATCCCATATCATCTTGGCCACTAACTCCTGAAAAACAAATTCTGAATCTTCCCAATCCTCAGTAGGGATGACGAGAACTACAACGAAGAGTATATTAATCGACAGCAAATTGCACATTTATGAGCAACATTGCTAGTCTCAAATACTTAGAGCTTTAAGCGTCCCTTTTGCATACACATGTCATTTGCACTTTAAGCAACACAAAAACTTGGGAATAACCAATCCGAATCATGAATAAGCGTTTAGATCTTCCATGTCATTGTTGCTGCCACTCATATATATCTGCGGACGGCGGGCTTGTAGTACACTTACTTTGATGCATCCAGATAACAAACAAGGTTTAAGATGGCACCAAGTTTTTTTTTTCAGAAAGGCCACCTGATCTGGAGTTACTCTAGGAGGGAAGCACACAGACCACGCCTGGAATCGGTCCGCCAACAATTCACCCCACCTCTACTGCGCCATAATATTGCTTACTTTTAGATGAGGATGGCGAATGAAATGTATTACTCTAACAAACAGTCATACATATAAGTCACTTTGATGGCTCTCCCTCCTTTCTCTCTCCTTTCTCCTTCCCAAACTTCCATCTTCCCATCTATTCTGATTTGATCTTTCTCTTGCTAAAATCTTCGATTTAACCAAACTTCTTTTCAAAAACCCTCAATCTCTTAAATCTTTGTTTCCTCATGGCCTCTAACAATCATAAATCTCCACCTTTCAATTATGTCACCATTGAAAAGAAATTTTTCCGTCTCTCCGCTTTCAAAGCAAAATATGCTGATATCATTCAGATAAAAGAATTCTCATCTTCCTCATCTACACAAGGTGAAATTTCTGTCACTCTCGCCAAACACCTAAAAGATCTCATCTCAATCTTATCAAAAAATGGAGACTCACAAGCAACTACTTGGAAATATGACGACAACCGAGTATGGATGATTATAAGAAGAGATGAAAATTCTAAAGGAAAGTATCTTCATATCATTCTTGATCAGCACATCAAAAAGATCGATCCCATCTTCTTTTTTATCCCTGCTGGACCAAATAACTCCGGTTGGATCAAATTTGGTTCTGCTCTTTCAAGCCTTATTCAATACTTTCACTTCATTCGCCATCCTCATCTAAATCCTAAAATCTCTAATTCCTTCACTCCTTCAGTACCGGACCCTAATCACCTTTCTAAGAGATGGGTGGATGTTGCTAAATCTCATATTCAGAAACCTAACATAAACAAGTTTCCACACTTTAAACAAAATCTTCCCGGTTACAAAATTCCGTTCAGATCCCGCAAACATAAGCCTACACATAATTATCCGGCAGTTTCTCCCTTTCCCTGTGATCATTTTGCTCCGATGGTACAAGTTGTTAACATAGAAAAAAATCATCATACTGTCATCGACATCAAGCATATTAATACAAATAATTCTTTGGGCTGGTGGGAATCTGCTGTTGTTGTTTCTACCTCAAAAAATATTGCATCATGGGATATCATTGGCAAGATGATAAGTGACAGATGCAAAGCTAAAGAAAGCTTTGATTTAATGCCAATAAATTCAAATCAAGCAATTATTCATCTCACTGCGTCCATTGATGTGAATTGTGATGATTGGAATTTTAAATTCAGTTGTGAAGATTATGTCGTCAGCGTCTTTGCATGGAAGCAAGAGTTTCTGAAGATGAGCAATCCTTATTCTCTTAAGGATTTTCATGTTTGCTTTTCGGGGGTTCCATATCAGTACTGGTCAATTAAGGTTTTCCATGCTCTAGCAAAGGCTTGTGGTGAGCTACTTTACATCGATAAGCATACGCTTGATCTCAGTGATATGTCGATCATCAGAATGAAGATTCGTAATATTTTGGGAATCAATAGCATTCCAAGGCTAATTGAGCTTCACACTCAAAATGGAACATATGGGATCAATGTTCTTATTAAGGATTTTGATAAATCCTCGTGTCCTATGATGAAAAAGATTCCCATTTCTCCAACAGTTGATCTTGCTGATTTTTCATCCGCTTCTTCAAGTTCTGGAAATGCTCATCGGAATTATTATATTGGCAAAAAAAGAAGAAGTCATAGTTTGGAAGAATACACAGTCAAAAGAAGAAAATTTAATTCTGATCACGCGTCATCTGTTCCCAACACATCTTCTACAGCTACTTCTTCTTTTCACATCTCCTCCCGCTCCTCGAAGCAAAATTCAAAATCATCTCGATCTGCTCATATCCCTCCAAAGAAAATTTGGATTAAAAAATTTGGGCCTCCATCTCCAATTCCTTTATCACTCTCATCTCCTGTGTCCATATCCAACCCAGTACCAGTACCCACCTCAAAGCCTTTACCCGACTCAACACTACCCGGCCCTCTTCTCGACCCTGAACCCATACCCGCCTTCAAAATATCCATCAAAGATAATGATTTCAGTTTCTCTTCTCCTTCATCCTCCAAAACTCCTCCTCTTTCTCTCAACTTCGCTGCTTCTCCTTCTTTCTCACCGTTCTCTACTTTCATCCCCAATTCATTATTAACCCATCTATCTACATGCCATCAATTTCATCCATACCAAAATATTGCTTCTAATACCTTACCATCTATTCTTGGCCCTCCCCCAATCCTTAATCCCTCTTCTATCTCCCCCTTCTCCCCATCTCTCTTATCCCCGATTCTTAATCCCCCTTCCCCCCCTTCGGTCACTACTTTTTGGTTACTTCCTGAAATTGAAAGGTTACTACAAGTTGGTCTACAATCGGGTATTAATTTCAACATCAATGTTAGAAGCTCAAAGAAAATTCTAGAAATTTTGCTGGTTAATGAAGGTCCAGTGGATAAAGGTTTGATTGGTGCTGTAAATAATGAAGAAAACATCACTGAAGACTTTGTTTTCAGAACAAAAGAGGTTAGTAGAGAACCTAGAATTGTGTATCCTCAAATTGATGATCTTTCATTTCTTAGTTCATTCTTTGATGAAGAGGGTGCTGATGATTCCACATGGTTGCCTAGTAAGTCCTCTGCCATATCAAGCTCTGAATCTTGCTCTTTTACAAATTCAGAATCATATAAAACTCCAGTCCATGTATCACCTAATATCGAAGATGAAGAATCGGTTACCAATTTGCCAATAGATCTTGATACTAATGATGTTGAAGAAGATGGTCCACCTGGGTTTTCTCTAATACTACAGCAACCAGTTTTTCCGAAGAAGTTGATTTTGGAACACAAAAGATTGGGTATTTCTCCAGCTGATGTTGCCTCATGTCTGTCTCCTAGATCTACAAGAGGTAAGGGTAGAAATTGTTCTCAATGAATATCAAATTCTTAACTTGGAATGTTCGAGGACTTCGTTCAGAATATCGCAGGATAGTTGTTAAAAATCTTATCAAAAGTTCCAAGGCTTCGATAATTTTTCTGCAAGAAACAATGTTAGAAAGTTGCTCCAGCAAAGATATTCTTCAAATTTGTGGGTCGAACAATTTCGGTTGGGTTGCGCAGAACTCTATTGGCAGGTCTGGTGGTATGTTGATATTGTGGAACTTAGATGTTTTTGAAGTTGTTTCTGCATTTGAAGGTAATTATACTCTGTCCGTGGAAGGAGTTTTTAAAAATGATGGGTTTTCATGTTGTCTTACAAATATCTATGGGCCAAATCACTATCGTGATAGAGAGGATTTTTGGGAGGAGATGTCAGCAGTAAGAGGCATGTGGCCAGTGATACCATGGGTTTTAGGAGGAGACTTTAATGTTGTGAAATGTTCTGATGAGAAGAAAGATTGCAAGAAAACTACCAAAAGTATGTTGGAGTTCAGTGAATTTATCAATGAAAATGAGCTAATTGATTTACCTCTCAAGGGCGCAAGATTCACATGGACCAGTGGCAAAGATAACCCAGTCCTCAGTAGGCTTGATAGATTCCTAATCTCAATTGATTTTGAACAAAAATTTCCTTTACTGACCCAAGTTGCACTCTCAAGACCTATATCTGATCACCTTCCACTTATACTCGACACTGGTGATGCTTCATGGGGCCCCCCTCCATTTAGATTCGAGGCAATGTGGTTTCTCGTTCCTGGTTTCATAGACATGGTTCGACAGTGGTGGAGTAGCTATTCCTTCTCTGGTGCTCCTAGCTCTATTTTCTGGTTCAAATTAGAAGCTTTGAAAAAAGACTTGAGGAGATGGAATAGAGAAGTCTTGGGAAATTTGAATGTAAAGAAACAAAAATTGCTGCATGAGATTGATTTTGTTGATAGACTTGAAGAAAAGAAAAGATCAAATGATGAGCAAAAATCTTTGAGATTCAAAGCCAAAGCAGAATATGAACATGTCACCGTAATGTTAGAAAGATCCATAAGGCAGAAATCAAGAATTCAGTGGCTCAAGGATGGGGATAAGAATACATCTTTCTTTCATGGTTATGCCTCAAATAGAAGGAGATTGAATAGAATCAAGCACCTTATTGTTGATGGAGTTATGACTGAGGACAGAGACAAGATCAAGACAACCATCTTAAATCACTTTCAAAATCTTTTCAAGGAAGACTTGTTCGACAGACCAGATGTTGATGATTTAGACTTCAACCGCATCTCCGAAGAAGAAGCTTCAACAGTCGAGAGAGATATTTCAGAGGAAGAAGTCATTGAGGCTATAAATGATCTGGAAGCCGTAAAAGCACCTGGCCCCGATGGTTTCCCTATTGTTTTCTTTAAGAAGTGCTGGTCTTTCCTTAAAGAAGACATCATGGGTACAATCTCTGAGTTTAACACCCATGGTAAGATCAATTCTATTCATAATTCCACCTTTATTTCACTAATTCCCAAGAAAAACCATGTTGAAAGTGTTTTGGACTTAAGACCCATTAGTCTCCTCACTAGCATATATAAGATCATTTCAAAGGTTCTTGCTAGTAGACTCAAAATCTTAATTCCTAAGATAATTTCTGAAACTCAATTTGCCTATGTGGAGGGTAGGCAAATTAATGATAGTATCTTAATCGCTAATGAGCTTGTAGATACTAAATTTAGGGATAATTCAGATGGTATTGTTTGCAAGATTGATCTTGAAAAGGCGTTTGATAGAATCAATTGGTCATATCTCCAATCTATCATAAACAAGGTTGGCTTTAAAGAAAAATGGTGCAGCTGGATGAACTTTTGCTATTCTACGGCTTCTTTTTCTATTCTCATTAATGGCTCACCTTTTGGTTCTTTTGGCTGTTCAAGAGGGGTTCGACAAGGCGATCCACTTTCCCCTTTGCTTTTCAACATTGCTATGGATGGTTTGGCTAGATTTTTGGACAAGCTCACTGTTAATGGTCTTCTTAGTGGTTTCTCAATCATTGAAGTTGGTAAGAGAATTTCTCACTTGCATTACGCTGATGACACAATACTCTTCATGAAAAATGATTGGGATGAACTTCATCGTCTATTTAGTGCGCTGAAATGTTTTGAAGCAGTTTCGGGTCTTAGGGTTAATAACTCGAAGACTAGATTGGTGGGAATTGGTGAAACTCCTTCTCTTATTGAATGGGCTGGTAGAATTGGATGCAGGACAGATAAATTTCCTTTTCAATACCTTGGTTTACCACTTGGTGCTAAATCTTCATCAATATCCATATGGGATCCCATTGTGCAGAGATTTGATGATAAACTTTCTTCTTGGAAGAAAGTCAGGCTTACTAAAGGTGGGAAAATTTCCCTCATTAAAAGTGCTCTCTCTAACCTCCCTCTTTATTACTTCAGCACTTTCAAAGCACCGTCTCCCGTCATCAAAATTCTAGAAAAGAAAATTAAAGACTTTTTGTGGCATGACAGTGAGGAAGAGAAGCGAAAACATCTCGTAAACTGGGAATTAGTATGTTCTCCAACTGAACAAGGTGGTCTTGGGATTAGGGATCTGCAACATTTCAATCAAGTTATGCTGGCGAAGTGGAATTGGAGATTCGGCATTGAAAAAGATTCACTTTGGCATTCGGTTATTTCCGAAAAGTACGGTTCTTCTGCATCTTTTTGGATTCCGGATAAGGTCAAAAGTTCATATGGCTCTTCTTGCTGGAAAGCTATTGTCAAGCATGCTGATTTGATATCCAAGTTTTCTTCACTAGTGATTCAAAATGGTAATTCGGTTTCCTTCTGGCACGATGCATGGGTTGGCACTAAATGTCTCAAGGAATCTTTTCCTGTTCTATACAAAATAAGCTGCAACAAAAATGGATCTCTGTCATCCCACATTAACATACATGATAATATTTCTAGCTGGAACTTTCATTTGAAAAGGACTCTTTCTGATTTTGAAACCGAACAAGTTGTTGCACTTTTGGAGACTATTGGTTTGGATCCACCTCAACTATGCAATTCAGAAGATAGAAGAAGATGGACCCTCTCTTCTAATGGTTCTTTCTCTACTAGCTCCCTATACTCTGCCATTCACCAAGGTACAACTCTCTTACATTTTCCTTATAAAGCAATTTGGAATAGCATGGTACCCAGTAAGATCAATTTTTTCATTTGGACATCAGCACTTGATAGAATTATTACAGTTGATAAATGGGTAGCATGGGGTTACAATCATATCAACAAGTGTGTGTTATGCGGAAATGCGGAAGAAAATGCAAAACATATGTTCTTTGATTGTTCTTTTTCTGCTAATATTTGGGCATCTTTACTGCCATCACATGGTATCAATGGGGTATGGCCGACAACTGTTCTAGACTTAATGCAATCATGGCACACTCTCAAGCACCTAGAAGATGATAAGAAGATTTGGTCACTTATCCCAGCTGCAGCTTTGTGGACTATTTGGAATGAAAGAAACCAAAGAATGTATGGAGAGAAAGTGAGAACTGTCAATCAGGTTTCTCAAAGTGGTAGAACAATGATGTTGTCATGGGCCAGTTTATTCAAACCTTGCTTAAGAGAGAATTTTAGTCTTTTGATCAACAATTGGGATGTAATCTTTGTCTAGTTTTTATTTTTGACTTCTGGCTCCTTACTACTTGTAAGTTGTCTTGTATATTCTTCTTCCTTCTTAATAATATCTCTTCTTTATCAAAAAAAAATAATATTGCTTACTTTTTTTTCCCCCTTATAATTACGAACATGCGAATTTAGCAATTGGCCGGGACAGAGACAAAGCGGTGTATTTGTAGAAGTTTCCATTCCCTGATCGTCTCTATATTTGGTAGTTCCTTGTTAGTCACGAACTTCTATTACTGGTTAGTTTTGTGCTTATACAAGGAATTGATAGCCAAAGTTTCTGCTAACACAAAAAAACCCGATTTCGGATCAGTACTAGCTATACCAAAGCCATGAATTTTCTACAGGTGATTCTTTCCGTATTACTTCTTGTTCCATTACTTCTTGTTGGATCCTCATCACTGAATGATACGGTCGGCAACATAACAAGAGGTTCATCTCTTTCTACTTCTTTTTTACCGAATAGTACTACTCATTGGCTTTCTCCCTCGGGCAGCATTGCTTTTGGTTTCTACCACTTGCCATGTCCAAGTTCTTCACCCTATTGTCCTGATCGATACGTAGTTGGTATATGGTTTGAAAAATCTCCATTTAAAACCCTAGTTTGGACAGCTGATCACAAAGATCTTTATAGACAATCTTCGATTCTCTTAACGAATGAAGGAAAGTTAGTGCTGCGGATGCCAGATAGTTCAGAGGAACCCTTAATACCCAACATACAAGATCCAGTTTCATATGCAATGATGCATGATAACGGCAACTTTGTATTATACGGTTTAGAATCTCAAGTTGTTTGGGAAAGCTTCGATCATCCTACCGACACCATTCTGGGCGGTCAAAAGTTAAGACCTGGAGTTGATCTTGTCTCTGGTGGTAACAGATTGTCAGTTCAACAGAGTAATGGTCTAGTGGCAATATATACAAAGGATAGTGACCAAGGCAAGATAAGTGCAGTTTGCTTCAGAACTAGCAGAGGGATGATGAGTGCAGTTTGTTTAAGAGAAAAAAGAAAAGAAAATAGTGTCTGTATTATCAAAAGCGCTTGGGAGCTCACTTAGTAAGCCAGTAACCCTAAGTTTAGACACAACTGGTAACTTATATCTTGTTGCTTATGATGATGCAGTACTTAAATATCTTTATCGTAACAAGAATCGACAACGGAGGCGACAGGAAGAAGGAAGTATTGGGGAGAATGTTCATATATATAGAGCTACACTGGATTCAGGTGGACATTTTAATTTATACAAGGAAAGAATTGATGGAAATATTAGTGATCATGAGCAATCTTCTATACTAGTATGGCCTCGGCCAGCTCATCATTTGGGTTTTGGTTGGCAGACCGCAATCATCGCAAGCATATTTGTCGCGGCTCTCCTGTTTCTGTTTTTCATGATTCATTTCATTCATTTCTTATGTTATATGTATTGCGGTGAAGATAATTAACACCAGGCTGAGATACAATCTTACGAGTAGCTAGGCAAAGAAAGAAAATAAAATTTTCCTACCCGATGCAACTGGGATTCGAAACCCAAATCTCTGGTTACAACCATCTAACTATCAGACTAATTCTGCTGTTGGACGATTACAGTGCTGATGATATGCCGCATAAGTTATGTCTCAGGAGTTGATTCTTTTCGTTTGCTTCTTATTTTTGGATTTTTTTTTCCCTTTTCGTTTTCTGTAATAACTAATAAGTATAATCTTTTATCAATTTTGTGCTCTTATTAAGCAAACAGGATTACAAGTAAAAATATCATATAAAAGCTTGAGCCAATTGTATAATCTTAAAACTTTTTTGACCCAAAGGTTACATAATCAGCACCCAGCAAGTCAACAACCATATTACTATGTTTTAAGGATAAAATTCAGAAACGATCACAGAATTAGTACTTTGTAAGCTTGGTTTCCTTTATATTTGGTAGACCTCGTTGCTTGCTGCTATTGTTCTTGCTTGTTGCTAGTGAATTCTCGATGCTTCTTGCTCGTTGCTGGTAAATACTTGCCGCTTGTACTTCTATGTTGCTTGATGAACCCTGCTGCTAACTCTTTTTACTAGCGCTTTAGGACTTTGCACTGAGCTAGTTTCTGGTATCCCTTACCACTAACTCCTGAAAAACAAATTCTGCAGCTTCTCAAGTTATCATCCTCTCAATGGGGATGACGAGAACAACGACGAGAAGTAGCATTAATCAACAGTAAATCATTGCATATATATGAGCAACCGTGCTAGCCTCAAATACTTAGAGCTTTAAGCATCCCTTTTGCGTCCACATCTCATTTGCACTTATGATCAGGCGGCATCTAAAGTGTGTCTTTTTTTAAGGTTCACCTTTTTAGACTCTACTTTACAATGGAGGAATTTCCATACATGCTAGGCTTAGATTTCAATGGTGCCTGAAACCCTTCCAGGACACAAAGTGACGTACATAATAAAGTTAGAACAGTCTTCACCGGCTTTATCAAGATTTAGATAATCTGTCTTTTGTAGGGGGTTTAAACCCATTTTATGTCTTCATATTTTGGCACTTGCTATTTTTTTCATGAGTTTGCTTTGCTTGGCATTCCAGTTGCACACAACTAGAAGGAAGACACGCACATACATAAGCTGACGTTTGATCCATAGCTGTGCACAAAATCTGTCAAAAGCCATGAAGTTTCTACAGGTGATTCTTTCCGTATTACTTTTTGTTCCATTACTAGTTGTTGAATCCTCATCAATGAATGATACTTCGGTCAACAACATTACAAGAGGTTCATCTCTTTCGACTTCTTTTTTACCGAATAGTACACGTTGGCTTTCTCCTTCGGGTAACATTGCGTTTGGTTTCTATCAGTTGCCATGCCAAAGTCCTTCACCCAATTGTCTTGATCGATATGTAGTTGGTATATGGTATGACAAATCTCCTTTTCAAACCCTAGTCTGGACAACTAATCACACCAATCTTCAGAGACCGTCTTCGATTCTCTTCACGAAAGAAGGAAAGATAGTGCTGCGGGTAATGCCAGATAATTCAGAGGAACCCTTAATATCCAACATACAAGTACCAGTTTCATATGCAATTATGCATGATGACGGCAACTTTGTATTATATGATTCAGAATCTCAAGTTGTCTGGGAAAGCTTCGATCATCCTACCGATACCATTGTGGGCGGTCAAAAGTTAAGACCTGGAGTTGATCTTGTCTCTGGTGGTAACAGATTATTAGTTCAACAGACTGATGGTTCAGTGGCAATATATACAAGTCGTGTATCTGTAATATCAAATGCACTCAAAGGCTCACTAAGTAGGCCAGTAACCCTAAGCTTAGACGTAACTGGTAACTTATATCTTGCTGGTTCTGATGATGTGGTACTTAAATATCTTTACCGAAACAAGAATCAACAAGAAAGCGGAAGTAATTCGAATGAGGATGTCCATATATATAGAGCTACACTGGATTCAGGTGGACGGTTTAATGTGTACAAGGAAAGAATTGATGGAAATATTAGTGATCACGAAAAATCTTCTGTACTACTACTATGGCCTCTGCCACCTTATCATTTGAATGATAAGCAGATAGCCGGAATCGTAGTTTTTGGTGCAATTATTGCTGGTGTAGTCGGCGCCTTTCTGCTGTTAATCATACTTAGTTTGATTTCTTATTTTTGTTGTTCTCCAGAAGATTGATTAACACCAGGCTGAGGCACAAGCTTAGGTGTAGCTAAGCAAAGAGAGAAATTAAAATTTCCTACCCGATGCAAGTGGGATTTGAAACCCAAATCTCTGATTACAACAATCAACTGTCGGACTAACTCTGATGTTGAAAGAAAGGCTTCTATTCATGATGGTGAACTCTTAAAAGATCCTCTTTAGTTTAGAAGTTTGGTGGGTGGATTGCAATATCTAACTCTTACCAGGCCTGACATTACCTTTGTTGTTAACTACATATCTCAATTTATGCATGCTCCTACTACAGTTCATTTGCATCTTGCAAGAAGAGTTTTGAGATACTTGAAGGGAACTATTGGGGTTGGAATCAAACTCAAAGCTGCTTCATGTTGCTCCATTGTCACTAGCTACTCTGATTCTGATTGGGCAGGGTGCCCAGACACTAGGAGATCCACTACTGGTTACTGTGTTTTCTTGGGAGAATCCCTTATTTCTTAGTCTTCAAAGAAGCAACACAATAGCTAAAAGCTCCACTGAAGCTGAATACAAAGCTCATAGTGCTCTGTCTGCTGAATTCATGTGGTTACATGGGTTACTTGAAGAACTTCACATCATCCCCTCCACACCAATGCTCATCTACTGCGACAACTTGGGAGCTCAATTTCTGTCTTCAAATCCAGCATTTCATCCCAAGACCAGGCATATTGGAGTTGATGATCACTTTGTAAGAGATTTGGTTGATGCTGGGAGAGTTCAAGTTCATTACACTCCTTCTGAGCAGCAGCTGGCAGACTTGTTTACCAAAGGACTTACTTCCACAGTTTTCTCTTCTCTAAGGAGCAAACTGATGCATTTCCCTGCTTCAGTTTGAGGGGGACTGTTAGAGCATCTTAAATTGTTAGTCTTGTTATGTCTGTTAGTCATGCTGTTAGTCCTTTGCTTTAGTGTTTTAGGAGTGTAAGTTTTTATCTTTGTCTTATTAGTACAAGAGATCCAATCTATGACTGATTAATCTGCTTATTGTCTTATTAGTACAAGAGTAAAAAACTTATCTGGATTGAGATCTAACGGATGCAACATAAAACAATACAAGCAAGGAGGCATAAAACATTACAGTACAAACCAAAATCAAATAACGAGACCGAAAGAGATAGTAGTGTTGCAGGAAGTGATAATGTAGAACTGGATCCAAGACTTCCTGTAAAGTTTAGGCAGAAACACCTTAGGAACTGAAATTTGGTTGTTCAAACCCAAATCTTGATCTTGAAATATCAAATTCTGCAAAACCTATCTGGTGTGCACCGATAACAATGGAAGACGTAGGCTTTGAACCTCCATCAACAAATGCGACACACTTGACACCATCTTTAACTTGTACCAGATCATACCAGACGATCCTCCACTGACTACGAGGAAAGTTGAAAGCGACACTTGGTGGGTCAACGGTTGAGCCACTTGAAAACTCGGGAGGTATTGTGGATGACTTGTAACAGGCAGTGAAAGGTGCAACAGAAGCAGCCATAGATATGTTCTTGCTTTTAGCCCATTCAGTATGAACCTTGATAAATGCCTTGTAGATTGATGTCTCCAGAGTAGTATAAGGAGCAAGAATGTTGATTTCGGTTCCTCCGAATCCAGTTTCCTGGTTGATGGACAACAAGTTTTGGTCTATTGGTACTGCTTTACCATATACCTGGATCGATTTTACATCAATGTAGTATCCTGCGGTCCTTACCGGGTTAACCAAGAGTGGGGTGTATTGTAAAACTCTGTCTGTAACACCTCCTGACGAAAAGTCAGAACGAAGGTAAGGGCCGCCTCCAAAATAAATCTTACCACTGGAAGTGTACAATTCCAGAGCAAATATGCGGGAGAATTTCAATCCAACTGAGAACTGGTTAACTAGAGAAATAACAGAAGAACGCCCAACACTAGCCACTCCGTTAGCACTTTTAGCAAGTCCGCCGAAGATATTACTAGTAGTTGCACAGCCGAATCTGAACCGGCTGGGCGACACAGGCGGTATCCCGTCACTGTCAGAGTTAGATACCAGAGTCACAAGCTCTGAAATGAGCTCGCTGTTGCCGGCGGACTTAGTCACCGGGTTAACTGTGACCATGTTACAAGCATTTGTGGTATCCCCACAGGTAGTAGTGATTGGTCTGCTCCCTAGAACGCATTGAGGAGTCATGCAGTTCACTAGCTGGTATGACGATGAACCTTTATTGCAACGAAGCCAGGTTACGACGCCGCCCATATCGAGAACTAGATTTGCAGCTGCTTGAGGAGTTCCCTGGTTGAGTTTAATCATGTATTGGAGGGTGGATGCATCTCTTTCCAGATCGAACACAATACCGGCAGGTTGGTTGGCAGCAGTAGGTAATTCTATTTGAGCATTGGCGAAAGAAAGAAAGACGAACAGAAGAAGAATATGAATGATTGGAGAAGAAGCCATGGGATTTGATAGTGAAAGAAGATGATTGAAGTGTGAATGTGGCTCTGATGATGAGATACTAACTCGGAAGGGGTTCTACTTATAGACTGTAAGTCAAGATCCAAGTCTAAACAAACGATTAGTTTATGCAGATGGTAGGAACATTACAGTCAAGATAGTCTAGAAAATCAATTAGTTTATGCAATAGCTTAAGGGTTGTTGCGAAACTTGGAATAGTTGTTGATGCAAAACAGTGTACTTGGAATACAGACACTTAGCTGAATTTGTTTTATGCCTGCTCTTGCCTCTTGGGAGATCTGTAAAGACGAGCTAGTGGTAGTATTATACTCTTTCCGGCAGGTCATGAACAATAACGTATTGTATGGTCTACCGTTGGTTGATGCAAACGCCAAAATTTACAGCCAGTAATTGCATACTTGCATAAATCATAAATGCTTTCAAGAACGCCAGAAGAAGTGTGAAAAGTTTAAAAGAAAAATACTGCCGGACTACAGTATTTTCAGAAAGAAAACGGCAACAGACCTCTGGGTCGACATCTTCATTTTCGGATGTCAGTCCTGGAATGTTGCTGACTCGAATGTATGCCAAAGCAATTTCCAGTAGATTTAGTTTCAAGAACATAGACGCAGTAACAAAACATTTTCAGTAACTCATTTGAAGTCTGATTACAACCTAAGCAAGAGATGCAAACGTAAGTTAATATTTGCTCTTATTTGCTATTTTTGATCATAATTCTGTTGTGGCCACACCTGAGGTTTGTTGAAGGAAACCTATCAGTGCTGCTCCGGCTCATGGTACTGTTCGTGAAAAAATCGGAACTTGAGGTTTTCACTGCACTGGGTAGGTTTTTGTGATTTTATTCAGGGAAGAAGAAAACTGCCAAAAGCATTTACTGTACAAAACTAGGATGCCAGTAATAACTAGGATACCAGTAATAACTAGGATGCCAGTCGGATTGTAATTCTAGTTTTTAAGCTAATGCTAGGCTTGCCTTTAAACTTTCAATACAAAACATCTGTAAAATATGTACCATCCATCAATGCTGATACTGCTAGAAAAAGATCAGTCTTAACTTAAAATTTAAGTTTCAGCCAAATCACAAATTCGATGAAGTAATCCATGACACTGCACTGCCATAAACTATAAGAATCAACCAACACTGAGAGCTTATAAACTACACAAACACACATGCAGCAACAATAAATTTAGACAGATGAAGATAATCATCTCTCATTGATTATACCAAGTTCATTCATCACTCATATGTATGTTTTCTTCTAAAGAGTGGAAGCAGAAACGAGAAGAACGAAAAAGCTGCCTAATGATTCCTCAATATATTTTTAGCTCAGAAAAAGCTATACCTCTTTGTCTAACAATAATTGGATAAGTTAATTGTACGAAGATAGCAACTGCAATCTCTGTTGGAAATGAATTTGTAATTTGTAATGTTTGTGAAGTCCAGTTGG
>JAJJMA010144379.1:0-14527 GCA_023529015.1 Papaver nudicaule
CCGGCCAATACCAATTCTTTTTGTCAATTTCATCAGTTTCATGGCCATACAACCGAAAATTGCACCGGCGTACAACAAGAAGTTCATCGATTCATCCGCTTAGGGAGATTCCAGGAATTCTTAGAGTTGCCTCCACCACCTCCTATCATGGTACAGCCAATTCAAGCCATCCCTGCCCAGACTCCCAATGTGTATGAGGTTAAGGTTGAGCGAGATTTGTTGGAGTTAGATTGTTTTTCCATTGTACATTCAAAAATCACTAGGGATGAATTTCATGATAATGTTATGTCTCGAGTTCATAAGCGAGATAGAATGGGAAATGAGATCTGTAGTGTCGCCGCTAAGCAGGAGCCATTGCAAGAATTGATGAAGGCATGTGTTGGATTCTCCGCCCAAGAAATTCCCCCAGAAGGAAGAAATCATAACAACCCCTTGGTTCTCACCATTCAGATGGAAGGATTCAGGCTACCGAAGGTGCTTATTGATCCGGGAAGTTCTGTGGATATCCTCTTTAATACTGCCTTTGAAGCAATGAGGGCGAAAGATGATAAAATACCATCGCCGACGGTCTCCTCCTATAACATTTATGGGTTTAATGGCATAGCTTCTAAGCCTAAAGGCGAGATTGAGTTAAAGGTGAAAATTTGCGATGAATACTTCTTGAATACTACTCTCTGTATTGTGGATGTTGACTCGCCGTATGCTGCAATTCTGGGGAGACCATGGCTCCACAGTTTAAAAGGAGTCCATTCTACTTATCATCAACGCCTAAGGTTCCCCACACCATTTGGAGTCGCCGAGTATGTTGGAGATTTATCAGTGGCCAAGGCGTGCAATTCAGCAGACGTGCAAATGCGAGAAAATCGAAAGGTGAAGATGGCAGAGAAAAAGAAGCTCGGCAAGGAAGCGGTTAAGGAGCAAGAAATTCTGGACTTCATTGCCAACCCAACCACATATGTGCATTCAACAAATTCAGTAGAAGACTCGGCGAAGTCTGGAGATCAGACCTTATAGCAATTAAAGGAACCGTCGCCGATGGGAGAACCAGAGCTACATTTCACGGCGGTGGAACCTACTAAGGATGTTAATATCGGCGGTGAACAGGATCCAAAGATGGTAAAAATTGGTACTCTATTAAATGAGGGCGAATCGGCGGAGTTACTAGCACTACTAAAGGAATATGTTGACGTCTTTGCTTGGGGTATGAACGAGATGCCAGGGATTGACCCGGCGATAGCATGTCATAAGCTAGATATCGATCCAAAGGTCAGACCATTCAAGCAAAGGATAAGGAAATTGGCCCCAGCTTATAAAGAAGCAATAGAGGCAGATATTGACAAAATGAAGACATCTGGTATAATAAGGCCAGTGCAATACCCACAATGGATAGCTAACATGGTTGTGGTACCAAAGAAGAACAAGGGAGTAAGGATCTGCATTGACTTTAGTGACCTTAACAGAGCTTGTCCCAAGAATAGTTTTCCGCTGCCAAGTATTGACCAGACTGTAGACGCTACATCAGGTCACGAGTTGCTGTCATTTATGGATGGTTATTCAGGGTATAACCAGATACCCTTGGCGGAAGAAGATCAGAAGCATACAGCTTTCTTTTCCACTAAGGGATTATTCTGCTACACTCGAATGCCGTTTGGTTTGAAGAATGTCGGCGCTACTTATCAAGAGATGGCACAGAAAATGTTTGAGAAATGGATAGGGAAGACGATGGAAGTCTATGTCGACGATATGCTTGTCAAGAGCAAGAAGAAGCAAACTCATGTGAAGGACCTCAGAGAAATATTTAACCATATGCGTGTTACTAAGTTGAAAATCAATCCAGCAAAGTGTGTTTTCGGCGTGACTTCAGGAAAGTTCTTGGGGTATGTCGTCACTAAGAAGGGAGTGGAAGCTGATCAAGCCAAGGTTAAATCAATCATAGAGATGCCCTCGCCGGTCACAGTTAAAGATGTTATGCGACTAAACGGGACTTTGGCGTCTCTTAACAGATTCATCTCAAGATTCTCTGACAAGTGTAAGCTATTTTTCCAGACACTAAAGAAAGGAGAAAAGTTCAACTGGACTGAAGGACATGAAGCTGCCTTTCAGGGCATCAAAAAGTATCTCGCCACTCTCCCCGCAATTCAGCCACCTGAGCATGGCGAAGAACTCAGAGTATATCTTGCCGCTACACCTTTTGCCATAAGTGCAGTGCTTGTAAGAACCAAAGGTGGAGAAACACCTATATACTATATCAGTAGAACGTTACAAGGAGCAGAGAAGAATTATACCAAAATAGAGCAGCTGATTTTGGCTTTGGTTTTCGCATCTCAGCGATTACGTCCATATTTTCACGCCCATCCCATTGTGGTCCTCACCAAAACTCCAATAGAATCCATCTTGCACAGCTCTCAGCGAGTGGGACGCATCGCCAAGTGGAATCAACAAATTGAGCAGTTCGGCGTTCAGTATGAAATACGCACAGCTCAACGGTCTCAAGTCATAGCAGACTTCCTCGCCGATTTCCCAATAGATGAAGAAGAAGAGATAGAAGAAATCCCATCCTCCTTGGATGAGCAAGAGCATGAAGTACCAGATTTATTGAAATGCAGGCCTGATGGATGGGAGGTTTATGTAGATGGTTCATCAAACAAAGAAGGAAATGGAATTGGAATTGTCCTTATCTCGCCAAAAGGAGCAAGGATAGTGCACTCGCTAAGGTTAGAATTCCCGGCGACTAATAATGAGGCAGAATACGAAGCAGTCATTCATGCTATGCGAATACTCATTGAAATGAAAATTAGCAATGTTAGATTGACAAGTGACTCTCAGCTGGTGATTCGACAAATATCTGGACGATACCAGACAGCAGACCCGTCTATGCAGAAGTACCTAAAACTTGCTAGGGAGTATGCCCAGAGGATTACAGGTATCAAGTTTCGCCACATCTGCAGAAAAGATAACAGGCACGCCGATGCATTGGCGTTTATCTCCTCAATGATGACAAACCCAGAAGTTCCCTCGATAGCTATTGAGAGAGTGATGCAACCATCGGTAACAACACCCAGGCAAGGAGAGGTGTTAACAGCAAACACTGAAGAGTCAGCAGAGACAGATTGGAGATCACCGATACGTTATTACTTGGACCGTTTGACCTTACCAGGAAATCAAATTTTAGCTCATCAAGTCATCAGTCGCTCGGCGAACTATGAATTTAGAGATGGAATCCTATATCGCCGGTCATTCTCTGGACCACTTCTGCGATGTGTATCGAGGGAGGAAGGTAATAAATTATTAAAGGAGATTCATGAAGGAGACTGTGGAAATCATGGTGGCCAAAGAGCTTTAGCCTTGAAGGTCAGAATGCAAGGATATTACTGGCCTTGGATGAATAGAGATGCAAAGGAATATGTTCAGCGATGCAAACCATGCCAACTATATGGAAGAAGAATTAAAGCGCCGGCAACATCTTTAAATTCAGTGCTTAGCCCTTAGCCTTTCGCCAAGTGGGGTATTGATATTATTGGTCCACTAACTACAGGCTCTGGACAGCGGAAGTACATCATTGTGGCGACGGATTATTTCACCAAGTGGTGTGAAGCTAAAGCTATCAGGAAGAAAACGGGACAAGAAGTGTTCACATTCATCTGGGAGAACATATTTTGCAGATTTGGTGTACCGGCGGAGATATGTACCGATAATGGGAAAGAACTGGTCGGCGACAACATAAGGAAGTTACTCGCTCATTACAGTGTCAAACTGGGAAAATCAACTCCCTTATACCCTCAGAGTAATGGCCAAGCAGAAGCCACCAATAAGACTATTGGAATGGGACTGAAGAAAAGATTGGAAAAGCATAAAAAGGCATGGTGTGAGCATTTGCACAATGTCTTGTGGTCGTATAGAACTACGGTTCGAGAAGCAACTGGGGCATCTCCTTTCTTACTTACTTTCGGAGCCGAGGCAGTACTCCCATCTGAAGTAATTCTGCCTACTACAAAGCATGAGGCATGGGAAAAGAATCTGAACACAGATCTAATCCTAGCCAAGCTAGATGACTTAGAAGAGCAGCGACTGATCGCCCTTACACACATGGAGAATTATCATCGGCGATTAGCAAGAGAATATAACAAGCGAGTGATTCCAAGAGAATATTCACCCGGCGAGCTTGTGCTCCGAGAAGTGCCTCCATCTCAACGAGAAGGGTGCAGGAAGCTGGAACCTGTATGGGATGGCCCTTACGTCGTCAAAAGAGTGGCTGGGCCAGGAGCGTATGTACTGATTGATGAGCATGGCGTGCAACTCGAACATCCTTGGAACGCTAGGTTCCTTAAGAAGTACTATCCTTGAGGGATACCATGTAAATCCGAAGTCTTGGGCGGGCATAATACCAAGAAGTCTTATTAGCTTATGTAAAATAGCAGCAAATAAGATCCGGGGACGTAGGTTTGCTATCATGCGCCGAACCCCGTTAACAAATCATTGAGTCATTTGCATTTTCACTCACTGTGTAGTCTGACTGCAGTGATAAAAAGAATTTTAAAGCTCCAAGAGCACAACAGCTGAGGCACAAATGCCAAAGGCAATAAATGCCATACAAACCCTGATCAGGTACTAAGGCCAAGTGCCATTTTTTAAAGGCAAAACGACCAAATCAATAAATCAACTAAGAGCAAAGATATCTTATGCAGAAGACTTACTTCCGTCGAGTGAATGCCCTTATCGTAACTGTTAGTCCAACCCAGGCTAGTTGTAAGACCAGTCGTGTTACTTGTTGATCTGTAAGTGTTTGTAAGGAAATAAGGTCCCCTTTCGCTGTAGCATCACATCGGCGGTTCCGCTGGTGTGCTAATCCATCTACGCCATAGCATCACTCCTGGCGGAGTGTATTGAAGTCTATGAGGGCAACCCATTCTACTTATATTAGATCGCCGACGGGCACAAGTAATGATTACGGCTGGGTTCTACCCTGTTGCTCTGGGAAATTGTTAGTTCAATTTATAAGATATTGTTGGCGGTAACGAGGGCCAGGGCCTCACTCCTTGGAAAGTTAACTTTTTCAAGATAAAAATGAGCAAATATACCAATGGAAAATTGCATATGGCGAACAAAGATCACCAAACACAAAAACAACATTCGCCAAAATAACATTCAAAGGGAAATGGTTCATTACAAGAAAATCAAAGATAACAAGAAAAATACAAAACTAAGGAAGCAACAATCTGTCTCCCACAACGTCCAAAAAGCAGAAGAAAAGCTACTTTAACACCTAGGATCCGGAAAAGGACTCTTGGGAGTAGGAGGCTTGTCCTGATAAAGGTCGCCAAGAAGATCCACGCCTATGTCGCCTGTCCCACTATCATCAGGATGACAGTCATTTCTAACAGTTCCAACAACATTTGACTCGCCAAGATTTTTCGCGTCCTGATCGTCGACATCAATAACTACCTTGGTACTTTGCTCGACGGCTGGTTGACTAGCATTAACAGTCGCCATTCCTGGATTCTGCTCGCCGATAGTTCCAGCAAAGATAACAAGGGATACATTTTGTCCCTTAGGATTTTCATCTTCAGCTTCCTCTTCTGAGCTTTCTTCCTCAGATTCATAATTCTCTTCTTCCTCCTCTTCTTCATTCTCTTCTTCTCCCAGCACTTCTTTTCCTTTGGTGCTTGCCTTCTCTTGCATGGCGAGCTGTTCAGGAGTAAGACGTTTGTAGGCCGAGGGAATCTCCACTCCGTATTGAGGCAGGAATTTATAAGCAAAATCCTGAGCGCCGATGAAGGCAACACTCACAACATCCTCCTTGTGACGCTTCTCCCAGTATTGGACATCGTCCATAGCTTCGGCGAGCTCAATCTGATGCCCGTCTCGGGTAGAGCTGCACAAAGTCGGTTAACCGAACCGATGATACTAAACCTGTACCTTAAGCCGAAGGGGGTTCGGTTTCTAGATTGAAAACCTTAACCTTAACCTTAACCTTCGGTTTTTCGGTTTTTCGGTTTTCCATCGGTTCGGTCCGGTTATCGGTTCGGTTTCGGTTCATGTCAGGGGCATTTTCATGTATTCAATTCAGAGGATTATCATACTATGATACATATCAGACACACACACTATTATCATACAGATCTCATGAGATGAACTGCTGAAACATCATTTACAGAGTTAAATAACAGATACATCATACTCATACATGAGATAATCCATGAAATCAAAATCCATGAGAACAACAATACCTTTAGAACATCAGAATACATAATCCATGAAATCAGAATACATAATCAAAATCTATAAACTAAATGAACAACAATTACTTTAGAACATCATTTACAGAGTCTTACTCAATTTATAAACACCAACCATCTTTAAATAACCAATCCATGAGAGTAAGTTTCATGCAACAGATGGATCCTCTACTTGTTCTTCTCATAAATCCCTGTCAACAAATTAAAATCCATGAAATCAACATCAAATCGAACATATACAGAGAAATTAAAACAAACCCAAACTAAACTAATTTGATCAAATCATAAATCCTAAATCAATTGAACGTATACAGAAAACAAAATCAATTTCATTGAATCAAAAACATAACAGTGAAACCCTAACTTAAAAATCATCCAAAAGTATAACAAAATCATAAATCAAATTCAACAAAAGAAGAATCAGCCCTAAAGAAACTATATACACAAAATCATGATTAAATCATGATTAAATCACTGAAACTATATACATATGTACTAGATTTGTAACCGTATTAAATCACTGAAAAAAGTTTTAACACTTGACTAAGAATAGCATAACAAAACAGTATTGGCTATGTTACGAAAGAAAAGAAGAGAGAGCAGAAGAGAAAGGAAAAGAAAGAGACAGAAAGAGAGAGACAGAAAGAGAGATACGAAAGAAAAGAAGAGAGAGCAGAAGAGAAAGGAAAAGAAAGAAGGGAAGACTGAAGGCGAGTAGGGTTTGAAGGAGATAATATACCCATCATGAACGGCTAGGATGAATGGGGTTAGGTAGATCTAACGTCCTAGGATCATCGGTTTTTTTCCGTCGGTTTCGGTTAACCGACAGCCTAAACCTATACCTTATACCTGTTCTAGTTCGGTTCTAGAACCAGAACCTATACCTTAACCTCGGTTCTATCGGTTCGGTTCTTTCGGCCGGTTTTCTTGTGCAGCTCTAGTCTCGGGCACTCTCCAGCTCTTGAATCTTGCCAGCGCAAGAGGCATGGTCAAGAAGTTGCTTGTTCAGCTCGGCGAGTTGCCCAGCACAGGATTCATGTTCTTTGAGCTTCTCAGACAACTCACCTATCTTGCTGGGGCAAAGCTTATGCTCCTTAAGTTGATCCGAAAGATCCTGGACCTTCCTCTCCAGTTCATGGCAGCCTTTGATGATCTCTTGATTTTGGTCTGCTTCATTCCTTAGCCTCTGAATGGTGGCTGAGGCAAAGAAAGAGAACGATATAATAAAGAAGATGGAAAATAAACATAAGCATGACAAGTTATGAATAAACCCTATAAAAGCTACCTTCTAGGTTGTGGACATGTTCTTGCATACCCACTTGTGCTTCCCTAAACTGAGCCATATGGAACTCGAAGTTTTCGTTAGCACACGGACCTAACATTTGTTCTATTCGGCGCTGTTGATCAGAGCATTGCTTGTATAATTCGATCGTCAAATTTTCACGCCTCTCCGCCATATCTTTCCAGCGCTGAATCTGAAACTCGGCGGTTTCTTTCTCTGTGCTCAGGCTGATAATTTGAGAAGCCAACTTATCAGCTCTGGATTTCTCTTCTTTCCAGAGAAAGGAAGCTCGTTTATGACCTGTCTCGGCTTCTGTCTTGGCAGTAAGGGTTAATTCCTCTCGGCGAAGTGCCTCATCACGTTGGTTAGTCATTTGGCATAATTCCGAGCGAGTAGCTTGATAAGTATCACAGAGATTTCTTATAATATCAACGTCTTGATCCACCTCTCGGCGACACCATTTAAGGTCCTTAACGAAAGTGAATAACTGACTACACTGCTTAAATTGCTATTACTAAGACTCTCGATTTCGGATTCAGCTCGCCTAAGCCTATCGTCATCGGAGGAATGGCAACCTTGGAAGGCAGGAAATCTAAGGGTCGGCGACAAGAGCACGGCGGAAAAGAAAAATGAAACAGCAAGGAGAAACGTAAAGAAAGCTTACTCTGCTGTGTGGTGACTGTTAGGCTTCGCTGTCTGGCCTCATTCTTTAACCTCTCAACCTCTTGGCCACGTACCACAACATCATGTTTCAGTTGGTTGATTTGATTCTGGAGGATGATATTCTCACGACCGAGGCAAAACTCAAGCTGTGATGAAAGTGCTGAAATCACAAAGTATAAGCGTAAGTACTCAATGGCAGTTTTGAAGTATTACAAATTTAAAAAGAAATGCATACCATGTTGAAAAGATTGAAGTGTTCTTGATAAGGGATAATAGAAGCAGCTTTGTAAAAATTTGGGTGATGAACAAACCCAGGGCGACTATACTGCGCCAGTACTTCAAAGTACCCTTGATCTGGACAATCATCCGCCACACTAAGCTTGCTAAAGGCTTCGGCGAGCATATTTGGACCTTTAGCAGGTTGAGGAATAAGGGGATGCCGAGGCAACCTATCAAGAACAGCTAAGCCAGCGAGGTGTGACTCAAGTGCAGAAACAGCTGAAGTATGTTGAGCAGAGGGCATATCGGGTCTCTTTGAAGAAGAAGAGGGTTTGGAAGTATCTTGACCACCAGATGTGATCGATACATCCAAATCCATGTCAAAAGAACTCAGAATCTTGATTCATGTCCTCCATATTTTCAGTACCAGGAGGATTGGAAGAACCATTCTTTGCAGACTGGGTGATGGGTGTATCGGAGCTGTCCTTCGAGGGTTGATCGACGGGAATGTTAGAGTTACCCTTGGCGGACTGATCGGCGAAAGATCCAAGATTTTCCTGGCTAGAAGCTGCCTCCTTAACCAATTCAGAAGGAACTGGAGGAGGAGGCAGATTCTTGGCAGCGAGTTGGCGGAGTTCTTCAGCTATCTCGGCGGGAGATGGCCTAGGTTTCTTTGGGCGCTGCAAAGTGAATATCACCAAAGACACACCTATCAGATCTTGGAACAAGCAGAGGCAAATATAGATATATATTTTAAAAATATATTCGCATATATTTTTAAAATAAGATAAGTTAAAATGCTTGTTTCTAGATCTTCAGTCGGATCTTTGCCAAGCTCTGGAATAATTCTACTAAGAATAGATATATATTTACCTGAGAAGCATCGGCGGTATCTTCTCGCCCTCTTTTTGTCCCAGCAACAGCATCAGCCGAAAGATTGACATAGCCTTTATCTTTCGTCCTAAGAAATTTACCATTCTCATCCTTGGCATACTTGTCAGCATCAGGCCAGACTACATTCCAGAAAGTATGCTTGGCGAGGTAGGAATGCTCGGGCAAAAAAGCTTCTCGGATTTTGGTTTTCTCCTCATCCTCCCAACCTAGTAACCAGGGCCCGTCGATGAGACAAGGAAGATTGGAAAAGTCGCCCTCAGAACTGTGACGAACGGTTGGTTTTTATTTGGTACTGGTGGACTCGACGTCGGCGAGTAGCAAGTCTGCAGCAGGGTAATTCGCCTTAGGTGTAAATCGAACAGCCCAAGGATCAGTTTTTCTATTACAAGTAGCCACAGAATATTGTTCAAGAAATTTCTTCAAAGTAAATTCCTCAGGCTTATGAGCTTCCAAGTCGGCGAGCAGAGGATAGTTTGTTTGCCCCTCTCGACGCTTACTCCACTCAGTCATTACTCGGATAGCATTCCCCGTTAACTGGAAAGGACTTCTGTTAATCGCCACGAGAAGATCAACGATAAATGTATTATTCGGATTGTAAAGAGGAAACTTTAGCCCAGCCTTCAGCTGACCGAAGGCAGCGGCAGCCCAAGTATTACTTGTCTCTGAGCGAAGAAGATCGTCGACAGATAGTAGATCAGATGCCTTCTTTGTCTCAGGCAGAGAGTGGATTTTGGGATTAAGGTATTCTACTTTGAAGTGAGCACAATAGCCAGGCCAATCGGTATTCCAATTTGGCACCTTTTGGTCAGTAGATTTGGCTTTGGCTTTGCTAGCAGTGCTTTTAGATCTGGAAGATTTGGTAGTTGAAGCCATTAAAATAGCTTGAGAATGGTCGGAAGAGATGAAGATTGGTGGTTTCCGATGAAAATTTAACCGGAAAAGATGAAGACTGGTTGTTATCGGCAACGGAAAATGGCGGAAAAAGAGATCTGTAGCCAAGTTAAGGAAGGAATCGTCAGAAGATAAAAGATCAAGAAATGTCAGTACTTAAAGGATAGGGGAAACCTTAAGATCGTGAAAAAGGAGAAGGAAGATGAAGGGTTCAGGTAAAGATGCAGTAGCAGAAGACTAAGGGTTTAAGAGAAGAGAATTCGTAAAACTAAAGCAGATGCAGAATTGGGTATTTATAGGAGTGAAGGGAAAGCTAACCGGCGATAACGGTTATGAGCTGTAAAAGAGTAATGGAGATAATGGGTATAACGGTTACCAGTCATAAAGCGGAGGCAATGCATGAAAGACACGTGGAGTAACTGATGCATGATAGCGGACGTGTGGCGTAAAAAAAGGCTAGTGGAGAACGTGAGGCGGTATTTTCAGCGAGTACTATGGTTTCATCCCTGGCGACTGAAGTCTTAGGAGATGAAAGAGACAAAATGTAAGGGTAGGAAATACATATCCCATATAAAGGCATCCTAGATAAGATGTTGCACAAAAGGAGTTCAGCCGAGATGTCCTGCATCAGCGAGTAAGGGGTCAGCGAGTTGAAGGGTCAACGAGTTGAAGTAGCAACGAGTAAGGTACCAACGAGTAAGGGGTCAGTGAGTGAAGACCTGTCGCCAATTGTTAGGTGATTGTTAGGTGATATTTAGGTGAGCATTTAAGAGAAGTCAGAACGGATATATTGTCAGGTTGACTAGTTGACTCAGTGGAGGATGCGTCATTAACATTATCTGCCAGAAAATTCTCTCGTGTATGTCTGTAAAGTAAGGAGTGAGCTCGCCGATGTATACGTGTCGGCGAGTCATGACAAATAGTGTCAGTCTAATCTTGTTTGTATTAGCTGCTTACCACTATGTAAAAGGTCTATAAATAGTGAACTAACCCACTGAGAAAGGGGTTGGACACATTTTGGGATTGGTCTGGAGAGAGGAAAAGCATCATACTTGCTCTCTACAGCCCAAGACTAAAGTTAGGGTTCTTATTTGAAGAACAAAACATAGAAGATTAGCAAGGTAATGGAGTGTTGAAATCATACTTATATTAGTGGAATCCTTGGATGTAGTCCTTATTTATGGGCGAACCAAGTAACTCATCTTGTCAAGTAACTCTAACTCTTATCTCCTTTATATCTCTTATGATTGTTGTATGGACATATGCTTTGGGAATGATTGTGTGTATGTTGGTGTATCATATTTGGGTGTACTGTGTAAGATCTAACCATTGGGATTTTACACAGTTACATTTTGGCGCTGGAAAAGGTTTTGAACTTGTGAATTTTTTGATCTGTTCTCTTATACATGCTTTGTTAAAGTATCATATGCTCTTTTGTTTCTATAAATAGTATGATTTCATCGCCGATAGTGTCACCACCTCTCTGTTATTTCCATTTAGAGGCATTGTGCTTGCTGTTACTTCTCTTTCTTTCTCTTGTTTCTATATATGGTATGATTCACACATGTTGGAACTCGCTGGAGGTGTTTTAGTCACTTTTACTTGCCATATAAGGATGTTACGCTCACTGTGTAGGATTTTTTATGATTCCTGTCTTATTTTGTTAAATATGGTATATATATCATATGGTTCATGATTTGAGATGTTGTCGTATGTTCTTTGTTTCTATATATAGTATAGTGTATGAGTTTTGAGGTCGCCGTCATGTTCTAGTAACTGTATCATACTATTTATAGTTACATATGAGTGTTGGCCGGTGTGCTGTGATGGTTTTATCACATATTTCACTTTTCTCACATGAGCAGTAGAGCTAGTCGTTTGGATGTAAATTGTCATTTTTGGTCAGGGTTTTTCAAATATAGATATATATTTCCGGCAAAAAGAGAGTTAGTTCTGATGTCTAGTATGAACTTCAGTTTCATAAAGGAAATTACATCCTAAAACCTTGTTAAGCTGTTCTTTAAGATGTTGGTCGTATTATCATTTTGATTTCAGAATCACAATCACACAGGATGTTTTTGCAATTTTTGTCATGCTTAGGTCATCATCTGCACATCATGTGATGTAAAGCTGTTATTTTTGTATTTCATTCATCAATATTCTGAAAAGTAACCCAACTAACTTATTTGGCATTTACCCACAATACTAACTGTCAGGAAGTGTGTTTGTCTTCTTTTACAGAATCTCGGTGAATGGGTCCTAGAGGAAGAAGCGATAAAGCCCCGGCGGGTAGGCCTCCTCGACACCCTAGCATTCCTACACCAGCGACACTTCCCAGTGGTCACAACACTAGAAGCAGAGCAATGGAACCAGCTGGTCCAATGGATCCTAATGTGGCAAGTTCATCTCGCCGATCGCCTGTCCAGCAAGTGACTCGCCAAGAGGAAGTTTACATAGAGGATATTACTCGTTTTGAGAATGCAGAAAGGTCACCTGAGCCTAATCCTATGTTAAGGAGAATTAGCAGTCATGTAGAAGCAAATGCTTGTGGCGAGCAGGTTGGTGATGGAAGATTTACCATAGGCGAAACATCAAATGCTGGGGGAGCAACTCAAAACGCTATTGCAACAGGAGCAGCGACATCTAATAATCAGCAGAGTTGGTACAAGATATCGGCGAGACTAGGCATGTAGCAGAAGAAGTTCCAGCAGTGGTGGCAGAAACTCCACAGGCGGCTAGTAGGAATGGTGCGGTGATAGCACCTGGTGCTATTGTAACTCGCCCAGTGGTGATATCAGATAATTCTGGATCCACAAATACCACAGAAACTCTGCTAAGGCAAATTCTCGAGGCTAATAATAGGCAGGCGGATCAAGTGCAGAGGCAAATGCAATTGCAAATGGAGACGGTACTTCAGAGTCATAGAGAGTTGATGGCGGCACAGAACAAAGGTCATGCATCCCACTCGCACTCAACTCGCCATGCACATTCATCTCGCCATGGGTCTCATACACATTCGTCTCGTCATGAGTCTCATTCTCATACAACTCGCCGAGTTGAAAAGAGTGGAACCAGCTCAACGGAAATCTCGGATTCAACGGCGAAGTATGATGAAAGGGGTAGGAGAGTAAATTTACCCGGAAAGGATAAAGATCGTAGCAGCTCTAGGCGACGACATAAAGCAGATAAAGAGATGAAGAAGGACTTGCGCCAGCTAAAGATAAAGTAGAAGCTTTAAGTGGGTCTTCAAGGGAGTCCAAATATAGAGTCGCGCTCTTACAGGCACAGAAAACACCTTTTCACGATTGTATTACGCATGGACACGTGTCTCCCAAATACTCTGCCCCAAAATTCACCTCCATCTATGATGGAACGGGAGATCCTACACAGCACTCGAGAGCTTATAAGCGAGATATGGCGGCCTGGGTAGGATCAGATCCTATTATGTGTATGGCTTTCCCTGCTACACTAAAGGATGAAGCCCTAGCCTGGTTTGATGGGCTGGAGGAAGGAAAAATCAAATCCTTTGAGAAGTTAGAAAGCAAATTCTTGCATGCTTTTATTCAGAATAATAGAGGCCGGCCCGGCGTGGAAAGATTGTTCAACGTTAAGAGAAGACCCTCGGAGACTTATAAAGTTTTTATTCAAAGATGGGGGAAAGCAAGCGGCGAGGTAGGATCAGAAGTTTCAGAAAAGGAGAAAATAAGATCATTTCTTAGAGCTATGGAGACTACTGACCAGCTGTACCAGAAGTTGTTTTGGAACATGCCACAGGATTTGCTGACTTTGAGGGCGATGCAAGATGAATGGCTAAGTTTTGAAGAAATCATAGAAGAGGAGTTGCGACTAAAGAAGGAAAGAGCAAAACAAATTCACTCGATCAATAGTTTATCGCCAGAAGACCAAGAAGAAATCAAGAAAGAATGGTTGAAGGCAGAACAGCGGAAGTTGGCGCAGAATCCTTCGTCGGCGATAGTAGTATTTGAAGCAGGAAAGCAGCAAGTTACCGCCGAGCAGCATTGGAATTCTCAGAAGCGAGAAAATTATGATGGGCGTGACAAGCAAGATAACAGAGGAGGAAACTATGGAAGAGGGGGTAATCGGCGAAATGGGAATGGAGACAGAAGATATAATGGGGATAACAGGAAATTTGGCAGAGGCAACCAGCAAACTTTCCAAGATGCTACTTTGCCTAAGTTGCGTGTTTCTTATACAGATGCCTTTGTCAGATTGAAAGTTCAAACTGTAGGGATGACATTCGCTATCCTTATAACCGAGGAAACCCAAGGACCCCACCGGCCAATACCAATTCTTTTTGTCAATTTCATCAGTTTCATGGCCA
>JAJJMA010144389.1:0-12096 GCA_023529015.1 Papaver nudicaule
GTATTTGTGTACCTTTACCAGCATGGCTAATCAGCCTCGCTCGAAATCTTTTAAAACTTTATTTTTATAGAACTATTTCGCCCAAACTCGTTTAACTGCTGAGTATTTTGACGGATTCATATTTAGCACTATATTAAAAGAAATAAACAAATATTGATAAAGAGTTTTCAATTTTACTTCGTGGTGACTCTACTTTGTCTCATAACAACCCCTCTATCCTTTATGTTGAAGCTCCTCTGGAAAATGAGAAGCCTCTAAATTAGCCTTTTTTCTAACCCGGTGTTGGTCTGGCCTTTTGGCCCTCATGTTCTACTTGTGATATTGGGTGAGCAAACATCAAATGTTTGTAACCCACGTTAAAATGTGCATTATCCAAACAAATATATCTGTAAAATTAAAGTACAGCAAGGAAAGTAACACCGAGTAAATCAGTTCTCTTCTCAGTCTCAGTGATGTTTTCATAAGGGTTTTACTCACGAAGAACATAATTTTTCTAAGCTCAAGGTAATCAGTATTAGAATTCAGGTAAGATTATATGGAAGTTAGTGAAATTGCTATAGTACAAAATAGTATGTTTTTCTTAAACTATTTTATGTTAATTGATAACCCAGATTTCTTCTAATTGGAATGCTCAAGATTAAGTTGAGAACATATCTGTTGTTGATTTTTAGGAAGACCCGTTACTCCATTTCCTTCATTTGGTTGTCTAACTAAGTAATTCTTGATTTCTGCAGAAATGGCACTGCAAACTGCAATGCATATCAAGTGTTTCATATATGGTCTGAAAGAAGATAGACCTTTTGATACTTTGTCGACTTTGGCTACTCATGTTCCTTCTCCCAGTCGAAAACAGAGAATATACGCGAATGGTTCAGTAAAATTGGGTTGCTCTAACCACACTTTATCAAAGTTTGGCAGGTCTTCGTTGATGGTATGTTGATATGTTCTCTCTCTTTCACTTTCTTGTTTCAGTGAAATGAAAATATGTACTTTGATGAGTGATGGGAGCATAGGTTTTCACTATTTTTGTGTTTAATTGTTTGTATTTCTTAGAAGGATACTTGTAGAAGAAGAGGTGGTTTGAGAGCTTCTGATAAATCGGTTAAGGAAGTCGAGTATGATGTTGAGAAGAAAAGGGTTGAAGTGATGGACGACGAGGATGACGAAGAGGGCCCAAGTTTAATGAACGATGAGGAGAGACGGGAATGGAGAAGGAAAATTAGGCAAGTAATTGACAACAACCCAGAGGTAGAGGAGGAGGATGACCCAATCGAAAAGACGAAGAAGATGGAGAAGCTTCTTGCTAATTACCCTCTTGTTGTAGAAGAAGAAGATCCTAGTTGGCCTGAAGATGCAGATGGCTGGGGATTCAATGTAGGGCAGTTCTTTGATAAGATTACAATTAAGAATAACAAAAAGGAGGATGTTGATGATGAGAATTACGATAGTGATAAGGAAATAGTGTGGCAAGACGATAATTACATTCGTCCTATTAAAGAAATCACCTCTAAAGAATGGGAGGAAGCTGTATTTAAAGATATTAGCCCTCTGGTTGTTTTCGTGCATAATCGATATAAAAGGTATGTGGTTTTCTTCTGCCCTGCTACTTTTCATTTGATGGGTTCCTGCTACTGGTTGCTGCCCTGAACCAATTTTTCAAAGCCAAATATTTGTGTAAACCAAGCAGAGTACCCAAAATACCTTGGGTTACATTTTCTTGATTGGGATCTGAAAACCACATTGAATCCCTTATACTTTCGTGCCCTGTTTTGGTACTCACAGCGTCTGTAGGTGGCAAAATTATCCTTCGAAAATATTCGAGCTTTAGAAAGCAAATGTATGTCATGTAAGGTTTTTTTTACTAGTTTACTAGGCTTGGCTTGCACATCCTTTAGGTGGAGATCAAGAAATAGGAAGGTTTTCCGTTTGGTTTGCTTATGAACATAGACTGGAGTTGGGTAGTTTAAGGTCCAATTCCACATATTTAATGGCCTTTAAAAGTTGTTTCGCTTGCTGTAACCTTTGCTATGTGGTTTACTATTCATGTAAATGTACTAGTCAGATTAGATTAGTATGGATTTTTTCCTGATGCTGATTGAGGATGATGAATTTATGAGCTTTCTTCTAGAATTCTCAACACTCAACAGGCTATCATCTAACGCCGAATTTCATTTGCTTAACAATACCTGGTTAGTTGGTTACCACATAAGATGTTTATTTCTACCATTTGATGACAATCTCCAGACCAAAGGAAAATGAAAAGGTCCGGGAAGGATTGGAGAAAGTGGCTCACATCTTCTGGAACACTGGACTTCCTTCACCACGGGTACATATCATCATATCTTTTCTCCTTCTCGTCCTCTATGTCTCTTTTTCACGCAGTTTCTTGACATTTTGTAAATGAATGTTTCTGTGAACAGTGTGTTGCTCTCGATGCTGTTGTTGAACTCGACCTTGTCTCTGCCTTAAAAGTTACAGTTTTTCCTGAAGTTATCTTTACCAAAGCAGGAAAGATCTTATACCGCGAGAAAGGTATGTACGACTATTAATGATATATATGTTCAATTCTCATGCTCTTACTGTAGCTCTTATTGTTGTAATCCTATGGTATGCAGGGATACGGACAGCAGATGAGTTGTCAAAGATAATGGCATTCTTCTACTATGGAGCTATCAAGCCACCATGCTTGGCTACACTAGTTGAACACGGCCATGAACTGATCCCTTCTGCTCCAAACAACAGTGACCAAGACTAAACGGACGCGGGGATGTTGTATGATATAGTTTAGGTTCATACTATTTTTGAAGCAACGTATTTTCCGAGTGTATCGTTAGAGTTGGTTTCAGTTGTAGTGGAACTTTGCAGTCTAGTTAGGTTATACATCAACTGAGTTTAGACATCAAGAATGATCAGTTGTGACCCTTGTTCAGATTTTATTCATATGGGCCACAGGCTTCAGAATTATAGTAAAAGTACCCTTATGCCCACCACAAGTAAACTCAGGCAGTCTTCACGCCTATGTCAGAAAAACACAGATCATTCACCAATTTGGTTATGCCCAATTCTGTAACAAGTCAATCATCTACCAAAACATTGAAGAGAAAAAAAAAATGATATTCTTCTTTCCATACAAACTTTGACACTCTGCTTGTTGCCTTCTTACATGTCTTCAACAGTGAGCTCACTTCGAAACAGAATTTTGAACTCTGATTTACTGCACTCCCATCCACTTTGTTTCCACAAATTCGAGCTCTCATGTCAGCCTGAAACAAGATAACAAGATTCAGCATATGACCAAGAAATATGCTCAACAGTGTAGGATTAATGGAATGATCAGTACATTTGATGAGAAAAGAGATGGAATGATAGATTTTATTGAGTTTTTGAAATTAATGGAGAGAAGTTTTCGCTGATCCTTTTTTTCTGTAAAATATAACCAAGAAAAACCAACTCTTTTTCTTCCATATATATATATGTTGATTTATCAACAATAATTTTTGAATATCAGAAATATTTGCCTCATTCAATGTATTCAACTAAATATTACCACATTTTTCCATATTAGTAGCCTTCTATCGAATAAAATAACAACGAAATCAGACGACACAAAACATGATGCACTTACACAAACAAACAATCGGCACTCGCATATGGAACTTCTCCAAATTCCTTTTCATCTGCTAGTTATCTGCTTTACACCAAAACAGTGAAACCTGATAAATGATACTGATACAACAATAATGCTATCTGCAATTGCTTAATGTTGCAAGAGTTCAACAGTTTTTTTTAACTTTGTAGCGATAATCAACAAGAAAACCATCCAACATAAAAAGGATCTTGTACCTAGAGAGATAACCTCGCAAATGCATCTTGGCTTTTTAAAAAAACAATCGCACATTCAAATGGAAGAGTGAATGCTGTCTCCTTCAGGATCCTTCTGTCTGTCATTTCGCAGCAAGTTGTGTCCCCATTCCAACACCCTTACGATTAAAGGAGCTGCATGCCGTTTCCCCAATTGGGTTAAATTTGAGGCTCTAAATAAAAGGTTGCCCGCATCTACATTTATTACTTCCATCAAATATAGACTTAGAAAAATAAGCAAACTGTCTGAAAAAACTCAAAATCTTGCTAACTGGTAGAGAATATTTATCTCAAATGTCACAATTTATGCTGGATGCAGCTTTGAGTGTGTTAAATTACCTATTTAAGCCAACAGAAATCTGCTGAAGTGTCCAACATTCTGTTTTCATGGCATGCATGCTCTCGGATATCTGTGACCTGAAAGATCGTACCGAAATGCTTTGGTGCAACAAAAGAAGACCAAACTGTAAATCTGGATGCAAAGAATAATAGTATAGAAATAGCATCTAAGTGACCTGCCTGGCCACTTTGCTATCCTTGAGATTGTCACCAGTAATCCCCACAAGAACAAATCCCCCTTTCAAAGTTATGGAACCTGTTGGCATCTCTTACAACGATCTTCCTTTCAGTGACCTGTGCAATAAGTTTTACTGCAGTATGACAATCATCGCACATCCTAAGATTCTTAATCACATGGATTGGTGCTCCTGAAGGTGTGTTTAATAGAGAAAAAGCTATGGCCAGCTTCTCACTGTGATAACTGAGACACTCTTCCTTTTCTTCGTCTCCAACGTCATGAAGCACGGTAACAATGTCAGGCGCGTATCCAAACATTTTTATTTGAGATATAAGTTCTAGTACTTTCTGATGGATCTTTTCGGACTCCAAATGGTTCTTGTCTTCAGAAACAAAAACATGGGTTCTATTCTTTACCTGTGTCCAACTAACCCCAGGTTCTTTCTTTATCTCTCTTCCTCTTAGCAACTTTTTAATATTTATGACTTCGTCCCACCTCTTTGCCTTGGCATACATATTAGATAACAGAATGTAAGTTGCAACATCATTGGAATCCAACTCCAGTATTATATCTGCTATTCTCTTCCCTAAACCATAATTTTTGTGAACATGACAAGCGCTGAGCAAAGTACGCCAAGCAACCACATCCCACTGGACAGGAGACGACTTCATGAACTTCTCAGCTTCATCAAGTAATCCCGCTTTCCCGAGAAGTCCAATTATGCAAGTATAGTGTTCCAATCCAGGCGTGACTCTATATTTACCCATTAAAGTGTTCAAATAATTGAAACCTTCATCCACAAGACCCAAATGACCACAAGCTGTTAGTACTGCAACAAAAGTTATGTAGTTGGGGACATCCAAAGATGCTAACATTTGTTGAAACACCACAAGAGCTTGTCTACCTAGTCCGTGATGAGCAAACCCGGTTATCATTGAATTCCATGTTACAATGTTTCGGTTAATCATATCCAGGAAAACTCGATGAGCATCTTCAATGCTACCACTTTTCGAGTACATGTTGATCAGAGCATTCCCAACAATTAAATGATCCTTAAAGCCACACTTTTCTGCACGTGAATGAAACAAATCTCCACTCCTCAAAGCAGATAACCCAGCACAGGAATTCAACATAACAGCGAATGTGTATTCATTAGGCAGAACACCTGCAAGTTCCATTTTAAGAAAAAAATTCAACGCATCCTCGAAAAGCCCATTTTGAGCATAAGCTGCCATCATGGACGTCCAAAGAACCACATTCCGTACCTCCAAGCCACGAAAAGTTCTTCTTGCATACAAAAGCTTACCGCATCTTCCATACATGCCTATAAGGGAGTTACCAACAAAACCATCAATTTTAATTCCCCTCGTCAAGATTTGACTGTGGATTTGCAGACCCAACTTCAAATCTTTCAAACCAGCACAAAGTCTAAGGACACTAACATAAGAAAAATCGTCCAGCACCAAATACCGATCCACCATATTTCTAAAAACCTCCAACCCCTCATTCAAATGACCATTTTCTAACAACCCATTAATGATAGAATTATACGAAAGAATATCTGATCCAGGAACCATGTTCAGAACTCTCAACGCCCCTTCAACATCAGAGCATGCAGAATACATATCAATAAGTGCATTTTTCACGTACAGATGAAATACTAATCCAGATTTCAGAACGTACCCATGACATTGTTTACCTTCATTCAGTGCTCTAACATCAGAACACGACGTAAGAACCGTCGCAAATATATACTCATTAGGTTGTAACTCCCATATATTCATACTTTTAAACAATTTCAGAACTTCTGAAGGAAGCTGTTTATGCAAATAACCAGTCATTAAAGCATTAAAAGAGACCACATTTCTTTCAGACATTTGATCGAACAACTTACGAGCTACTGAAACTTCACCACATTTGGCATAAAAATTGATCAGACAATTAGTTTCAATTAAGTTCAATTCATTAGACTGATTAGATATAATCAAATGGGTATGGATGGTTTTACCCAGTTTTAAATTTCTATTGTCAGCTGAGATCTTCAGCAATTTGATGGTGTTTATTAGAAACGAGGTGCTTTTGGAAAGAGTTTTTGGGATTGTCATGACTCAGGCCGGTTCCTGTAGGTTATCCCAAACTGGCAAAATTGCGGTAAAATATATAGTGCGGTAAAAATATGGACAATGCGGTTAAATTAACGAAACAATGAACAATGGGTTAACTTGTTCTTGCCACGAAGTTTGTGTAAGTTGACTCGTGGTTCTGACTCGTTGGTTCAGAGAGTTTGACTGGATACGGTACCCCCCAAATCCAGTTTGGTGACCCTATCTATCAGCCGGGTACGACAGTTATCTTACAGTCAAATAAAATCACTGGTACTTTCTTCTCTGACTAATGACTTGTTCATGATGCCCCTTCAGTTCCAGTTTGGGTGCAAGAATAATATTACTACTAGTCTCCGAGGTCCCCCTGGAAAGGTCGTCGTCCACCATGACTTGGACTTTTAACGATCTCATTTCAAACACTGAACGGTCATAAAGTGTTTTTCACTAAAAAAAAATGTTCATTTTAGCTGATGTCCTCCTATGATAATAACTTCACAAAACAAAGTTTCAGACGGTGCCGTCGTCATGTATGTTTGTTTTCTATATCACGTAATCAAATCAGTAGATGGATGGAGATGTGAGGGCTGAACTCACAAGCACGCTTCACATTTGGAATTTTGCTGGGGTTACGTAATGGTTTCCATCCCTAAGTATGCATTCAGAGGGAGTGATCACTAAGTATCATGATTAGGTAGACTAATGTGGTCCGTAAACTCAACCTTTACGTATTAACAACCGAAATACCTACTCCAAAGACTGTAAGGTGCTCATCTTTACAACTGATCTAATTACTGCTTTCAAAATTTAGTTACATGTATACCAATGATTTTCATATATCAGTGAAGTTTGTCTCCAGACTCTCCAGTTTTCAACAAGGAAAAGGCAAAAATGAGGATTCTAAATGAATCTTCCTATCTACGAGAGTGATATTGTCCAACTTCTTACGGCACCATACTAATTGATCAGTGGTTATTATGGACATATTTAGCACCCTCGAGACTAGTTTAAGATCAACTTGAGAGTGGAAGTGAGCTTGACTTGAGGAGTGTTCTTCATGTTGCTTTTGGAACTTCCTGACTATGCAATTCCCGATTCTCATTATTTCTTTAAGCTTCTTTTCCTTCTGAAAATTACAAGAGAGGAGGAGGAACATTAGATAAAAGGTAAAACATAAATCAAAGATAGAGTGTAGACTTGAAGAGTTTAACCTTTTGAAGAGTTGTTTGAACATTAACCAAAAGCTCTGCATCTTCCGGGACATGGAGCTTAATCTGAGGTCCTAACAGTCCCTTTAAGATCATATTTCCTTCACTCTTATCGGCTCGAAGAAACTCCCACAAGATTCTCATCGATTCTTCAATGATTTGTAACAACATTGAGCAAGTGATCGCATCCTTTCTTCTTCTTCCATCTTTATCCTTCGAATCCTCTGCATTGTAGTTGGACATTAATGAAACGTTTTCACACAAAAGAATTAAGCATGTACGTAACCATTTTATCCTATCGTAACGATCCAACTTCCCAAGATCATGATGTTAAGGGTAGCTATGGAAACAATTTTCAAAGTTGAAAGCAATTACTTTCAGGAAAAAAACTTGCAATTCAATTTTATTAATTAGAATGTACTATTACCTTTCACAACTGGAACTTGAAGTAGGTTGCGAAGAACGCATCGATTTTTAATGTAGTGCTGAACCCTTGGCCCTTGAAAGGGCTCATCCTCTAGGAATCTTTGAATGAGCACTTGAAACTGTTGAAATTCTCCTGCCACTTCATTGTATCGACGAACTTCGTATGGGTCAGCTTCCAACAACTCTCTAGCTTTTAGATATTGCCAATGCAGGTATTCCCACGAAAGACAAAGCTGTCCAACATAAACCACTTCTAGTTCTCCTTGCAACTCCTTAATGAATTTTTCAATTGATTCTCCTTCTGGTTTAATACGCTTCGACAATCCAAAGCTTTGCGAGAGTACTGATGTGAGTGTTGGAGTAGCAGATTTTCGCGATGACATTGTTTGAAGTGGGTCTTTTAGCTGAAGGAAACCTGTTGATGGATCAAAAAATTTGTTTAGAAATTGTATTCCTTTGACATGAAATTCTGTTTGGTATTCCTAAAGAAATCTTGTGGCACAAAAGAAAAAACTCTATATGATTCATGTATAAGCATAGATTCAATATAAATGCAATTTGGCCATGAATAACAGTTTCTATGCAGCGAAATTTATCGAGAAGGGAAGTTAAGTAACTGACCTATTGCATACATCTTTTGATAATTAAGAATATCGAATTTCCTCATCCTCTCTGCATAGATTTTATAGAACTTGTGAAGCTCGCCAATTCGATCTTCGTGTAAAAACTTTTCATCGATCTTCCACGGCTTAAGATCCTCAACCACCTTTGGGGACTCCTCCGACTCTTCGAAAATTGTAGGAAGTCCTGCAGCTCTAACTTTCTTTATCTCCATTTTCAGCTGCTCTATTAGCTCCTGATGCTCCCAAAGTGACTCAAACTCATTTGCGTCTTCAGTATCAGGCCACGTCGAATTCTGCAAACTGGATTCTTTAGAATTTCCAGAGTCATTCACTGGATTCTCCATTTCTCCACTACTTTCTTCTGCCATTGGTTCTTGTTCCTTTTCATCGAATTCACATTCAGTCAGAAACTCCGTCCCCAGAATACTTGGATTCTGCAAATCATTTACTTCAGGACATTCATTCAATTCTGGGATCTCCGCATGTGTTGCATCAGAAGAATTCGGAATATCTTCAATTGATTCTAACATAGTCTCATATTCACCTTCAAAATCTTTATCTGATAAAAAACCTTCACTATTCAAATCCATTATATGATTCATATAAGAGAACCTATCGCCGAATGCAACCGAGTCCGAATCCGAGTCTATCTCGGAATCAGAACCAATGATTTCCTCTTCCTCTGTCTCTGTTAAAGTCTCATCTCCATCAAAAGTGCTTTCTAGACCCACTAATTGTTCCTTTTCAGAAAGCTGTACTTCAGATTCTGTTTTCTCATAATTCTCTATACTGCAAGAGTCATCACCCAGGATTTCATCAACAGAAAGTTGTATTTCTGAACAGGGTTTAAGAAAGGTTTTGTCTACCAAGGAGGACCCACCATGAAAATCATCATGATGATTTTCTTCAATCAAACCATCATTATATAATTGATTAACAGTAAAGTTGATAACTTTTGGTTCTTCAATGAATCCACTGAAATTCTGAACAGGTAAGAACGCATACTTACTTGTATTCATTATTAAACTACTTTTAGGGCTAACTTTTGCTTCTTCTTCAGTTTCTCCGTCGGTGGTGTATTCATAAACTGGAAACTGAAATTTAAAACTGAATTTCGGTGTCTCTTTTTCACTAGTCTCATCAACATACTCTGTACCCAGAAAATTGAAAACTTCGGATTCAGGTTTCTGTTCTGATTCAAGTTTCTGTTCTGAATTGTCTGAATCATCAATCTGGTTATTGATTCCCTGTTGGATACTGAAAACTTCGGGTTCAAAAATTGGTTCTGAATTGTCTGAATCATCAATCTGATCATTAAGTTTTTGTTGAAGAACAGGAACATAATCCGATTTCTGTTTTCGAATACCGTCATCAACATTAAATCTGCAACCAAAGAGAACAGAATTAAGACCCAAAAACTAGAAAGACACATTAAAGTTAAACCCTTGATAAAAAAAAATTTTTTTTTGAAGAAAACCCATGAAATTGAATTACCTGAAGAAATATCTGATTACGAATTTGGCCAGAAAAATTGTGTAAGTGGTGATGAAAACCCAGACAGAACTTAGAAACATGACCATCCTCTTGTTAACAAACCCTTTGTTCATCGAATTGCGGAAGTGGGTATCAGACATTAATGAGTTATCTGTACTCTTCAATTAAATGTCAACAACTCTGTGTACATGTTTAAGGAAGTTTTCTTAAAAGAACCATATTTTCATGAACACCGGCATTGAATATTTCACAGAGAGAGAGAAAAAGGTTAAGGGGAGGAAGGGACTTTCTACCTGTAAAAAACGAGGAGGATCAAGAAGGAAGTGATTCAGTAAAAGAAGTTGAAATCTGACCTAATCAAAGAGAGAAATTAATGGCTACGCTGAAGCAGAGTATTAAGGGGAGAAAGGAACTTGGCACCCAACTTGATTTTTAGTATTAGGTTTCACATGAAAATCTCATAATCTGTTACTGTCATTCAAACTACATGCTGTGTAAAGCAAGGGTATCATTAAAACACGATGAGAAAAAAGAGAGATAAAATTTCAATGTATCGGGTTCTGATGAATTGTCTCTGTTTTATTCGGATCTCTTTTTCCAATGAGAAGAAATGTTGAAAAATCTCTGTGGGAAAATTAAATTACAAACCCCCCACCCCACTACAAACGAAGACCATCTCTTTCTATTTTTTTTTCCAATTTCGTTAGTTTGGACATTTTTACGACCGTTGCAAATACGCCACGTTGAGTATCCTGAATGAATCCGATGGCTGAAGATTGACGCAGACACTGTTTGGAGTGGGGTCCACAAGAGCTTAAGGCGGTACTGTAATGGAAATAACATCTTCAACACGGCAAAGTTTAGGTAGGTCACTGTAATAACTTCTGATTCTTTGTCTGTTTGGGTAAATATATTCCGAGTCTCGGAGAATAAGCTACGTAATAAATGGGCTATATACTGTGGCCATAAATGATCCGTCGACATTCCTTTCACGCGTTAAGTTTCAGGTTTCAGTTGCGATTTGCGAAGCCGCTATAGGCGGCCCAAAAAGAACCGCCCATTTATGGACCTTGTCAGTTTTGTGTGGTGATAGGTAAATGGGCGGCCCTTTTTGGGCCGCATAAAGTGTTTTCCTATCAGTTGTAAGATAAACGCATAAACCTTCTTGTCTTAGTTTTTTTTTTTTTTTTTTTTTGGTAAGTCCTTCTTGTCTTAGTTCCCCATGTACTACTGTATCATGAAAGAGTTGATGCAATTTTTTTTTATACGTTTGATGGCATCATTAGATGTAACTATAAAACCAAAATTGTCACAATGTTTTAGCCTAGAGTCAGCAGCTTTTTCGATCATCATCAATTTGCCGATTCATGCTTACAAAGGGTTGCTTAGGAAAATAACTCAATGCTGCAAGAAAACTTCTGTATGATAATTCGCGAAATATTATCACAATGTTTTAGCCTTGAGTCAGCTTTTTCGATCATCAGTTAACTTTGCCGATTCATGCTTACAAAGGGTTGCTAGGGGAAACAATGCCGGTTATTGGGTGTTATACAAGGCGCAATAAAAACTTCTGAATTATAATTTTGGATCCACACTTTCTAAAAAATATATACTACAAGTTAAAAGAAGAAGAAAAAAGTTAAGGATGATTAGGGATGTGAGCTAAATGATAGGATTCCAATAGTTAACCTACCTAAATTTGGCCCCATACGGTAGTATTTGGCCCCATGAAAAAATAATTCCGGCGGATATTATATAGCAAAATCGGAAAACCCCTTATAAAAGATGATTGTTTTACCTTTCTTAAATAATTGCTAATTACATGATTAGAGTCTAAACAAGATTAATTAGTCTTAATTCTCAAA
>JAJJMA010144393.1:0-13220 GCA_023529015.1 Papaver nudicaule
GCCAAGGAGATGACAGTGTATATCCCTAATCAGGCCAAGGATTGGCCGTGTACATCCCATTGCTAGTGGCGTGAATGGCCTAGGGTTTGGCTCGAGCATGGGCTAGGTTAATGCGCATGCGTAGGTATTTTATCGTATAGGCTAGGGATATGGATCATGCTACTAGGCTAGGGTCGTGAGATATCAAAATACAGCTAATGGTAGTTAAATATCTTATCCCTATCATAAAATAAATTCATACCTTATCTCGAGCTATTCCAGGATGCCAGAAATTGATGCGAAATTACTCCTGTGACCTCCTCGCCAAAAACCACCATCAACAACATTAAGTTGTACCCTTATACAATAAAACTTCATAAAGTCTAAACTCACTGACTTGTCCTTGTTTTACTCTTCTGTACTCCTCACAGAAGTCTTCATCTTCCCCATATTGTTGAGCGTAGTCGACTGACAACATTGGTTGTGTCTGCATAGCCACCATTAAAGCTAGATTGGTAGGTGGTCTGGACAACATGTCAGCTATTTTGTTTGTCGACCCTTGCTTATATTTGATATGTATACTGAATTGCTCCAAATATGATGCCCATTTCATATGTCTTGCTTGCTGTAGCTTTGACTGAGTTTGCAGATATTGCAACGGCTTGTAGTCTGTATGTACCACCACTTGTTTTCCTAGCAAACAGGATCTCCAGTGCTTCATAGTTTGATGCATTGCATAAAGTTCTTTGTCATAAGTGGGGTAATTCAAAACTGACCCCGTAAACATTTCAGAGTGGTATGCTATTGGCTTACCATCTTGTAATAGAACTGCACCTAATGCGTAGTTGGAAGCATTCGTTTATACTTCAAAAGGCCGCTGTAAGTTTGGCAATGCCAATACTGGAGCCTCAGAAATCTTCTTCTTTAACAGTTGAAAAACAACCTCTTGTTTATCTCCCCAATCAAAAACTCTAGTAACTTTAGTTATTTCATGTAAAGGAGCAGTTACTTGGGAGAAATGTTTAATAAACTTACGTAGATACTGACAATCTCCAAGAAAGCTTCAGACATCAGTTGTGTTTTTTGGGGTTGGCCATGCCGTAATGACATCAACCTTGCTTGGATCCACCTTAATTTTGTCTTCTCCAACTTTGAAACCCAGAAAAAATAGTCCTTGCTGACCAAATTCGCACTTCTTCCCATTAAGTCGCAAAGAAGACGCTATCAACACCATCATAACCTTTTATATATGTGTCAGATGTTCTTCCCATGTACGGCTGAAGATCAGAATATCGTTCAAGTAAACTATGACGAAATTGTCTATAAATGGCCTTAACACTTCATTCATCAATTTCATGAAGGTAGCTGGGGCATTACACAACCCAAATGGCATAACCAACCATTCAAATAGACCTTGTCTAGTTTTGAAGGCCGTCTTCCATGTATCTTCCTCCTTTATCCTCACCTGATGATACTCTGATTTAAGATCTAGTTTAGTAAAGTAAATAGCTCCCCCTAACTGATCAAGTAGATCATCAATGCGCGGTAAAGGATATCTATTCTTTACTGTGACCATGTTGAGTGCCCGAAAATCTACACACATTCTCCATCCCCCATCCTTCTTAGGTACCAACAGTACTAGAGAGCCACAAGGAGAACAACTTGGCACAATGACTCCTTGCTCTAACAATTCCTGCACCTGTTTTTTAATCTCTTCTAATTCAGTGATAGATGTCCTATATAACCTCAGGTTTGGAAGAGATGCATCTCCAATCAATACGATTTCATGTTCAATATTCCGCTTTGGAGGCATAGTCACTTCTCCACTGAACAATCCTGCAAACTTCTCTTTTAAGAAGTTGATATCTTGTTGTTGTGTTCCAGATAACACAGTATGCAACACTAGCTTCTTAGGTTCATTTATTACTTGTCTGATCATGAGTAGAGCAAACTTGCCACTCGCATTGATCAACCTGTTTACCTGACTAGTAGTAACTAGCTTCATGGGTAAGACATTCTTACTTGCATGAATTCGAAATTCCTTCCCTTCCTTAACAAATTTGTATACTCGTTCTCGGTGATAAAGAACATCATCACGTGCCCAAAGATATGGGTTTCCAAATATCACTTGTGTAACATCAAGTGGTACGACATCACATACAATTTCATCAACATATTTTGCAGTAATAGCAAATTTAAATTTGCATTGAGTAGTAACTTGTAGCTCTGCATCCTTCTGTATTCAGCCTAGAGGATGTGGCTTTGGGTGTGGCATAGTGGTAAGTCCCATCTGTTCCACTATCTTCTCAGAAATCAAGTTCTTTTGACTTCCAGAGTCTATAATAGCTTCAACTAGGCTTTGCGTGACTTGTATCTTGACATGAAATAACTCTTCATGAGCTTCATCTTCTTCTTTATTCGCACATCCCATCATTAGTGCTAATTTAGGATCAACTTGACTAATTTCAGGGATGGTTTCGGTGTCTACAGCTTCAGCTAGCATAGTGTCTTCTTAGTACTCCTAACTCCATCTAACTCTCGCAATCTTCTGGGCTTGAGTTGAGGATGAAGAACCCAACATGTTTCTTTCAGATGTCCTTTTTCTTTACAGTGATCACAAACGCTATCTTCTGCTTGCAAGCTCCTGCTCTTACTTGATTCTCCACGTCTAGGGTTCTTCTCTTCTCTAGAGCCAGCTCTCTTATTGTTAGTAACTATTAGAGCATGACTCGGTCAACCTCACTAAGTGTTGGTATGTCAAGCTTAGTTGTCAACTTTAGTGATCAAAACTCGACCGCTAAACAACACACATTTAGGTGACGTCATGTGAGAAAGTTAGCTTTAGGTTGTGGAAGATTTGGTAGGATTTAGAATCACTGGTTGAAGAGTTGAAGAAAGACTGAAGATCAAACGAAGACATCCGACTTCATCATTCAACAAGTTAGTGAATCTAAATAACGCGATTCCATTATCTTTTACACTTGTGCTACAAAAGACATAAACATAACTCTCAGCTTGAGCTTTACGCTATGACTTGATCACTTGTGATCAGTGTGTCTTATGATAACTCCGCTTTACCACTTGTGGTATTAGTGTGTAGTTATGACGTTTCAATATTGCTTAGAGCTTTCTTTTCTTCTCCGTCTCTAAGTTAATATAAAGGTTTTTCCTAAAACCTTTTCGAGTTGGATATAACAATGTGATGTTATCTCAGTAGTACTACGAGATTTGATCAATCACAGTATTGTGTCTCATCTTACCTAGTCTGGCTCTGTCGGATTGATTGCATATATTTATATGAGCCAATGTAAGAAAGATCGTGACTCACACTTATGTTGTGTAGACTCGAAATACTGCTGTTTCTGAGATTCGAATATGACGTCGTGGTTTGGCTCTGAACTCTGAAGTTCTGAATCATTCATTTGATTCTGTGTATGAACATCTTGTATGTTATATCTCACTTCTGGATTCCGAAACCATATTTGTGTATCTCAACTTATGAAGTTTCAACGTTTGAACCTCAATGTAGGTTTTGATAAAACTTGACGTTGATTTCGAAGCCATAATCTGGTTTTCGCATTCATAAGCTATTGGTCCAAAACGTAAACATTGTGACCAATGAGATATAACAGATTCAAAACTATGTTTGTATGGTTGACAGTGACTTGAGAATCGAGGCTAATGTGAGTAGTATCTCTTTATGTTTATGTACACGAACTTTGAGATGCCATAATTACTACTCTAACACAAACAACCCGATGTGGAATAATTGTGGTTATCCATGTAGACTCAACTTTGAGTTTATTAAGAGATTGTTGTGTTTTGCTGCGAATTTTTTAACATGGACTTAAACGAACACATGAAGACTCAACGGAGAAGTTAAAGAATTCAAGAAATCAAGATACATTATGGGATTGTGATTTATTGTTGTATCTTATGAAAACCATATGTAAAATTGGTTTTGTCATTAAAATTGATAGGGGGGGGGGGACTTTGTTAGAGCAGTGCTCGGTAAAACCTACAAACTGTGGTATGTCAAGTTAGTTGTCAAGTAGATGCCAAAACACAATTCTTGATTTAGTCTGCTATAGTCAGTTTTCAGATACGGAAATTAGATTAAGTAATTGAAACTTTGAAGACGAAGAGCTTCACGATGATATCTTTACATCTTCATGAACAAAATTTTAGTAGGATTTGTGACTTATGGACTCTTCGATTCTACTTATTCTATCATTCGAAATATAGTCAATGACTTTAGTATTGATAGCTTATTAAGAAGGATTCCTATCTACATGCCATTTAGGTTGTATTAGTATACTTTCTAAGTGTTCTACGGTTATATGATACTTGTGAGAAAGATTCAATACACTTTCCATTACAATAGTTTGCTTGCAAATCATTGTTAGGAGAATGGTGAATCTTGGAAAATACTCGGGAACTGAGTTTACGGATTATGGTTCATAAACAAAATAATGTTTAAATACGAAAAATCGTTTTAGTTTACGTGCTACATAACAAATACGGCTGAACTAGTTTGTTGCACTGGCGGTTCGCGTACTAGTTCGTGATCCAGTACTCAAAGGAAAACTCCTGAGGTCAAAGTGCAATTTTGGTATGCGAACTAGGCTTTCATGATTTATCATGAAGACCAAAGTGACAAACGGTTCGCAAACCGTCTCGTAAACTTTTGTACACGGTTCAACACAAGACTTCTAAATATCACAAACAGGTGAACTCGATCCTAAAAGAAGACATGCTATGCGGTTCACTTATCCCTTCTTACTAGTTCGATAAGATATTTAGTTGTTCACTCTTGTGTTGAGACCATATCTTTTAAGTAATTATTTTCTACCAAACTACTTGGTGATAAATTCTAAATGGTTTTCGTGTGTGATTAACCTGTGATTACTTTGAGTGCAAGTTAAGTAAGGGGTTTGTTTACACAGGTCATGTTCTAACGTGTAGGACAAGTGAAAAGACGAGGGTACCGAGTACACCACCAATCTTTTGTTTTAGTCCACCTATAAGTCAAACCTTGAACGTTCATGTACTTAAGAACTCAAGAACAAGATCTCATTCAGATCTGATTGATTCACACAAGGGAGTCAATACAAGAATCCGAAAGGCTATGTCAACAACACCAAGTACGATACTTTATTATATATGACAAGTCAAATATAACGCGGAAATAAAGTAAAGTACACACAAGATTTTTGTTAACGAGGAAACCACAAACTCGTAGAAAAACCCTGGGACCTCGTCCAGTTTGAATACTCTTAGGAATTAAGCCGCCAACACACCTACTCTCAGACTTCGGACTAGCTGGTGCAAACAATATGACCCTAATATGACTATTAGTCACAAAGATTTCCCCTCAATATTCCTACACTTCCAACCAGAACAAGGTGGTCACGCACATGTACCCCCTTACGCAAACAGACGTCTTTTACTGTCTTACGCAAGAGTTGCCTCACAGCCCGTCGCGAGGACTATCGCTACTCGACCTCCAATCGGACGATTACAACCTTATGGACAACAACCAAATAACGGCAGGTCAAATCGCTAGATGATATCCTTGGTAACTAACAGATATTTCACCGAAGTCGTTTCACACCAAGAGCGAGGATATTTAAGTTTACTTAGGCGATAAACTCCTCGAGATATCGATCAAGGTTTCAAAACCTAAACTCCCAAAAGAGCAACCTTGTCGTCCCAGTTGGAATCAAGCAGATAGCTGTGGCAAGTACGGTATGATATGACCGTGAAGAACAGTGTACCCGCAAAGAACAAATTTAAAACAACAATCTTGATTCCACTCAATATCTATACTTTAGGCACACAAAACGAAAGAGGCTTGCTGACAAATCCAGGTTGATAGATAAATAGTATGTTCTAATCACAACGATCTTGAGTGGCCTTGTTGCAAAAAAGAAGGACCATAGAATAAACGAGATCGCAAGGTTTGATAGACGTGATAGAACATAACACAAGTACAATACAAAGAAGACTAGTAAAGCATAAACTAGTTTCCCGCAAAGGTACTTCCAGGCTTCTCGATCCCTAGAGAAGACTTCCTCGCAATTCTAGACCGAGAGCAAAAGCTCAAAGGTAACTGAAGAGAAAAGCGGCAGACACAAGCTAAAGATCCGAAGAAAAGCTTGGTAGAGGGATGAAGCTTTCATGAGATATACCACTCCTATTTATATTGACAAAGGATTAGCTTTGAAATGAGGCTAACTTAATTTCGGAAATTCATTAAAGCACATTTCCATATTAGTTCCGAAATTCCTCACTTTAGACTCATAGCATTTAATGAGATCTAATACTTTAGCATTTTTACATTAATGAAAAATATAATTCATAAATGAAAATATGTTTTCAATAAATGTTTGGCCAATAGCAATCAAATCACATAAGGTATATTTGGATATTTCATTAATTCGAAATATTTTTCTTACCAAATATGCTCCCTGGGAAAGAGCTCAATTCGAAACGTGTCATTTAGTTTCGAAAATCTTCTCAAGGTATTATTACCTCCAAATGTCGTCATCAGCTTTAATAATGTCGACATCACTTCCCAGGCTTTGCTGGACGGGCCAGAGCAATCCTAGGTGGAAGTGGGATATGGTCCAACATGGTTCAACGTTCCGCATAAACGTATCCTTACAGACGTGGACAAGCCTTGTGTGTTAAGCTTAAGTGAACACGTAGGTTCAAGGGACATTCCGAATCACACAGAAATATATACCATGGAAGTACATGATTCAACGAGTAATAGCAAAATGTTGAATCTCCTAAATTCTTGATTCCAATTTAGATGATCACGTTAATGATATCCAAGAATTCAAATCAAAACATCAAATGAGTAATCAAATGAATATTTGATCGAGTAGTAAAATCATACAAAGATATCTAATCACGTACAGTATTGATCGGAAACCATGTGTCTACTAACTAGAGCGACTAACCATATTTCTGATATGACTCAAACAACTTAGTTGTACATTGAAGATGAATAAATTCAAACTTCAAACTTCAAACTGAGAATATCAAACTCATTAATTCGTTGAAGCACAAATCAAAATGATAGAGTTTGAACTTCGAAAATACGCATTCTGAGATAACCAAATTAAAGTTTCGAAACCTACATACTGTTTGGCAGAAACCAAATTAAGGTTTCGAAATCTAAAGTTCATATATGACCAGAACCGAATTAAGGTTCCCAAATCAAGTTTCCATATAGTGAAACCAAAGTGAGGCTTCGAAATCTAGATTATGTTTAACAAAACCTTGGTTAAGGTTTCGAAACAAGAAACACATATTAGAGTCGTCAGAAATGTTTGGTGTCGAACTTGAGAGTCCATGTGGTCAAGAACCGTTTCAGCAGCACACCTTTTTAGCCTTGACGCACAGATTATATTTCCCGGTTCACATAAACCTTAAGAAAACCCCAGGGTCTTTTCGACCTTTTAGAACTCACATGGTCAACATTCATTGATATTGATTCTCAAGTCACTGTTAGCCAGCAAACATAATTTCGAACTCATGTTTTCTCATTGGTCACAATATTTAAGTTTCTGACCAATAGCTCACGGATACGAAACCAGATTATGGTTTTGAAATCAACGTTTAGTTTTACCAAAACCTACATTGAGGTTTCGAACATTGAAAATCCATAAGTTGAGATAACAAGAATATGGTTTTGGAATCCAGAAGTATGATATGGCATACGAGATGTTCATATACAGAATCAAGTAAATGATTCAGAACTTCAACATTCAGAGCCAAACAAAGACGTAATATCCGATGCTCAGAATAGCAGTATATCGAGTCTACACAACATAAGTGTGAGTCACGATCTCACTTACATTTAGCTCATACAAGTATTTGTTAATCAATCCGACAGAGTCAGACTAGGTAAGTAGAGACGCAATACTGTGATGGATTAAATCTCGTAGTACTACCGAGAGAACATCACACTGTTATATCCAACGCGAAGGTTTTAGGAAAAGCCTTATATTACTTAGAGACGGAGAAGAAAAGAAAGTTCTAAGCAATATGGAAAAGTCATAACTTCAACAACAATATCGCAAGCGATAAAGTGGAGTTATATCTTAAGACACACTGATCACAAGTGATCAAGTCATAACGTAAAGCTCAAGTAGAGAGTTATGTTTTTGTCTTTTGTAGCACAAGTGTAAAAGATAATGGAATCGCGTTATTTAGATTTACTAACCTCTTGAACGATGAAGCCGGATGTCTTCGTTTGATCTTTAGTCTTCCTTCAACTCTTTAAGTAGTGATTCTAAATCCTACCAAAATCTTCCACAACCTAAAGCTAACTCACTCATGACTTTACCTAATGTGTGTTATTTAGCGGTCGAGTTTTGATCACTAAATTTAACAACTAAGCTTGACATACCAACACTTAGTGACGTTGACCGAGCCATGCTCTAACAACAAGTAATCTTTGATTTATTCCTAAGCAACCTTTGTTATTGAATGCTGTAAATAGAGGACTTCTAGAACGAAAACCACAAGCATCAAGCAATCACAAAAATCAAGGGTATTCTGTGAAAACTCTTTAGAGCAAGCACTATGGTGCCATAAGTCATCCCTAGATTTGGGACATATAGGGATGGCATATTTGACAAAAACTGGCAACCACTATGGTCTTAGCCAGAATTCAACGGAAACCCAGTTTCCGCCATTTATAGAGTGCAGAGACTCAGTTTCCGTTAAAAAGAAAGGCGAAAACTGAGTTTCCGCACAGTCAAATCTTGACTTTTGACCGTGTGGAAACTGGGTTTCCGTAAAGAATGAGTTTTTATACAGGAGAATTTGTTCTACAATGGTTTTGAATGAACAAGTTTTATCCCCTTTGATTTTGATGTATGGCTTAGATGTGAGGTGTATAGGGACTGTGAAGAAAAACTAGGGAGATGGATGGCTTAGATGTGAGGTGTAGAGGGAGTGTGAAGAAAAACTAGGTAGATGGATGGTTATATGTTGAGGTGTAGAGGGAGTGTGAAGAAAAAAAGGTCAAACAATAATATTTACGAGACGGGAAATGAGTTTCCGCCCTGCGGATACTCAGTTTCCGCCACACATCCATAGATTATAGAGAAATTTAGAAACATAGTGGTTGCCCATCTCTATATTCTAGAGATTTCTCTATAATCTATGAACCATAATGCTTGCTTTTACACTTCAGTGTAAGCTTGTTGTGGGAGTCGTCCTCTATAAATTCCTTCGTGGAATTGGCCTATAAAGACTTCACTTGAGAGTTGTGAAGCACAAGTAGATATTTGTCTTAGCCGTATTTATCAGGTCTTGTAATCGTGGTTGGTTGTTCTCGTTCTTGTCTAGTCTAAGGTTCTTATCTTCTGCAATAAGGCCATTCACAAACAGTCAGTCAACTACAAGGTTGAAAGAAGCAACGTACGGATGCGCACCGCGTGGCAAGACCTAGTTGTTACATTAGTATAAGAATTAGGTTTCAAGTTATTCACTTTTGAGGTAGAGATAGGTTAGGTGTCGCTTACTTGATTTACGTGCCATCTCTAACTTGTAAAAGAGATTTTCGTATATGAAAAAGAGGGGATACATAGATATACCACCAACTTTTTAATTCGTGAACCTAGTTGATTATGGTTGTTTGAACGATCTCACAAATCAATATTCAAACAACAACATGAGTATAGTTCAGAGAACCGAACCCTAACAAGAACGTAGTTCTCAACAGAGATGCAATTACTTCAATTATATAAATCAGAGACAATATAATGCGGAAGGGAAAAGTAATGCAAGACACCAGAATTTTGTTAACGAGGAAACTGCAAACCAGCAGAAAAACCCCGGGACCTCGTCCAAATGTGAACACCCTCAGTATTAGCCGAATACAGACGCTAGCCTACTCTCAAACTTCGGACTGGAATGTATCGAGACTGAATTAACCCCACAAGCAATTCAGCTACCAATGTGCTCCTACGTCTCTTGGGTCCCGCAGAAACCTACATACTTGATTCCCTTATAGCTGACGTCATTTACAGGCCTAGGAGTTGCTCCACTTCCCTTCGTGAAGACTAAAGCTACCCTGCCTCTAACAGGACGCCTAAAAGTATCCAAGTAATTAAACAAGAATACGATTGTGATTTCCTTTATTAGACTTAAAGTCAAGGTTAATGGAAATCTGATTTGTTGAATATGGCTTATTGATCTAGCCTAAACAACTTTACCTCCTAACGCTAGACGAACTTAGTATTGAACCTAGTTCGTGAATCTGCGTTACGGAACTTCTAGGGTTTATGATACAAGATCTACCTTATGAAGTTTCTATCAAATCTTGGTCGTGATAAGATTGAAAATATTCAATCGACCCAAGATACAAGATCAGGAATCTGACTTCCGACTTGTGCTTCACGATCCTCAAGTGAAATCTTTCAATAGTCGTAGTCCAAAAGGACTTCGAGATGACGACCAACCTTTATGCAAGGATACACAGATGTATAGAGGATTGAGATTGTATCTTGCAGAAGGTCATCTATTTATAGTGATCACCAAGGGAGGCTTTGCTTAAAAGTTAAGCAACCTTGAGTAGGGCTCAAGAAAGTTCCGGAACTAGGAAAGTCCATGGCTTGAATACCCATTCTCAATCTTCTTCTAACTTTGGACTAGGCCAATAGTTAAAGAGGACTCAACCTTGATTGAAGGTTTGCGACTTCTGGTCCAAAACATGTTTGAACATCGCGTGGATTAAGTAGTTGAATTCCATGGGCTAAGTAATTACAAGTACGTGAACTAATCATTCCAGAACCGAAAACTCGATATGAAAGTTGAGAGTTTTCCATGGCTTATGTGTACGCGTTCACCGAGTTGTCTATTGGAGTTCAGGAGAAACCTTGAACTCGTATGTTTGCGTTCATGTACGCGTTCATACAGACTCACTCGTTCTCTGGAAATGCCTTGTGCAACATATGTACGCGTTCATGTACGCGTTCGCCGTTGAGGTCATTTCATTAGACAATTCAACTTACTCTACCTATATATATTATCACGGTTGTGACAAATGCAAAGGCGAAGAACCCTAGAATACCTAATTCGGATCTTATAAACCACATCATATACTATTGATATGATAGAATGGTAAGTACGATATACGGAAATGAAAAACCTTTCTAACCTTTAGCGAGGACGTTATGATTTATCAAGTAGTAAGCTCCGGTCTTCGTCTTCAATGGTCTTCGTCTCGATTACCTAAAACTATCCTAGTCCGAGTTGTAGAGTAAACTTATCAAGGATTGTGTTTTTGTCATGTAAACTTGACAACTGACTTGAGATAGCAACATCAGTGGGTTCAACCGAGCAATGCTCTAACAGTATAATCTTAATCATATCTTAAGGAAGTCACTTCAAGTGTTAATCTGTTAAAGGACCAGACACTTGTATTCTTTGTTGGAAAGCGAATCGAGTAACAAAATCCTTTATCTACAGCTAAAGAAAGTCTTAGGCCTGTAAAAGACGCCATCTAGGGGAATCAAGTGCGCAGGGTCTTGCGAGATCCAAGAGACGTAATGAGTGCGACAATAGCTGATTCGCTTGGAAGACTAGATTCGGTCTCTTCTACATCCCAGACCGAAGTCTGATAATAGGCTAGTGTTTTTAGACAGTTTGTACTGCGCGGTAAAAAATATTCGTTTAGCGAGGTTATTTATTTATCGATAAATGAATATTTATTCGTTTAGATATTTATATGTATCAAAATTTTATATAAAAGAAGAAGTACAAATAAAATTAAACACTCAATACTTAAGAGTCTAAAGATATGGTATAATATTTAGCCTTTTTGAAGTCGACCCACAATACCTCGAAAAGATTAACATTCGAATGCTATTAATTCTTCTACTATGGCTTCGAAATTTGATGTGATGGCAAAAAAAATTGCAAATTCTTTTCGACATTGTAAGATTCAATTTGAAGAAATTAATGTTGAACCAAAAGATGGTCAATTAGAAGAAGATATCCAAGAATTAACTGATGTCATTTCCAATTTACGCTATAGAAATGACATATTGTGATGGACGCCGACCATCTTTTGAACTATCTTAGCGAGAGTGATGCAGTTATGGAATCGCCTACAGATGAAGAAATTATCGACTCAGTATTAAATGATGATAATGATCACAAACCAGATGATAGTAGCGCCATACCAAATGTATCATCAAAAGAGACGTTTGAAGCACTAATCGCTATAAAAAATTTACTTGCTACAACACGAGAAAAATAATCAAGAAGTTGTGCATGCATTGCAAAATTGAAAGATGGGATGCATTTTGGTTAGGTGGAAAGAAAAAACGACCGACTTTAAATGCATTTTTTTTTATAAGAAATGACTCCGTATACGAAAATTGTTCTCTACATTTATCTATATTTTTGTATTAAATATAGTGATTATTCATTTATGTTTTCGTTGGGCCTTTAAGGGCTCAAAAAATATTATTCATTAATGCATTTAGCGAGGTTATTCATTTATCTCCTTTGCCCAAGTCGGGACTGGAGAAAAATATTCATTCGGCGAGGTTATTCATTTATCGAACATTCATTTATCGAGGTTCTACTGTATTTTGTTAATCAAGATAACCAAATGACACCTTATTGAAATTGATATGGATCCAACTACCATTGGAGATGTTTATCAAAACAAAAATTTATTTGTATTCAACATCAATAAAATCCCTCCTTTTTAGGTCTCCACATAGGATACACATCCAAATACCATTGGAGATGCTCTAAGAGCAAGCACTATGGTGCCTCAATGTGGATAATTTCCCCACAATGTAGACAAGACATGGAGGGAAAAAAAAGCAAGTACTATGGTGCATGTCTACAAATTGGAGGTTTCTTAGAAACCGCGGAAAAGGTGCATGCAGTTTCTAAGTAGCCGCGGGACCCGAAATATCCCTAAAAATCCGAAATATCAGTTTTAGGGTAGGGTTTTGATAATAAAACAATTTATTTTAATGTGGTTTCTTAGTAGCAGCAGAAAGTAAAATGCGGTTTCTTAGAAACCGTGTGCCGCGGTTTCTTAGTAATCGATGAATAAACCATGTCTGCACGGGGGTACTAATCTGTACTCCCTTGTAGATATGGCTAGAGCATTTTCCCACAATGTGAGGAAATTCTCTACACGGGGGATTTTAGAGCACCATAGTGCTTGCTCTAAGATCTTTTTGACATCGAAT
>JAJJMA010144409.1:0-13515 GCA_023529015.1 Papaver nudicaule
ATTTGATCTCCTTGCGAGGAACTTGATTGATTGGCAACACATTATTCACAGACGGTGTTGGTTTATCAATTTATGTACTGCTGTTCTAGTCAACATTGCATCGCTTTACTCGTTAAACCATTTTTAAGATATTGGAGTAAACTAAGTTGGAAATTTGCAACATTTTTTGCCTGCTGACTCAATTTAGCAACATCAACCTACTAGGACAAAATGGGGTTCGGTATGCCTAGAAATGCAAACATAATGTAATCTCTGCCCTTTTTAATAAAATTGCCTACCTTTCGAACAAACAAAATCAACCTACTATGGGAAAGAGCTTGCTGTTACTTCTTATAATTTTTTGTTTTTTTATGTTATTTTTGTTTTTATGTTTCTCATTCTGCGATTTCATATTCCAATGGGGGTGAGACGAGGCAGAAACAGTGGGCAATCTTCAAATGACCAATCTTCTCGCAAAAATTGCATTTTTATAGTGGTTGTAGTAGTAGTTGTCGTAGTAGCTTGCTCCTCCTTTGTTGTAGTTGTCATTTCCTTTGTAATTTCTTGAAGTATCACCTTTGTATTCGGTCTTCTTCATCTCATAATTTTTAGAATTAAAATTGATTTTTGTTGAATGTACTTTCAATCGACTTCTCGAAATGCGGAGACAGCCCTTGTTCATAGCATTTTAGTGAAGCCCATATTCTTGCGACTTTAATGTAGAGGAATATTTTGTCTCCTATTTAAAAATTGGTGAATCAGTTTCTACATAAACCCAATCTCCAAACAATGTGGCATTTTGGTTGGACTACGACTAAATAAATCAATAGCCTAGATCATTTTAAGTGTGAAAGTCTCGAATTGAATGATCTTGAATGATATAAGTCATGTATTTTTGGAGCCTTAACAGAATGTCTGTCATCCCTTTTAGCTACTTGTAGATGTGTTTATAAATAGGATGGTCCTGATTGATTTGCAAGATACATTTTCATACTTATGCATAACACAAGGATCATTCTTAATATGGATACTATTAGACAAGAAAAACTGTTCTAAGATGTTGGAGTAAACTAAGTTCAGGTATTAGAAGATTCAACCAGTAAGAAAAACCATGTCGCAGGGGCAGCAAATATCACCTGATTCATAGTTTTTCTTGACTATTTTTGTTTTCTATTCTATAAGTGTAAATTCATCATAACAGCAACAAATACAATAGTCAGCCTCGTGCGGTTGATATTTATCTCAATGACTCCGTTGTATGTAAAATATTTTTTTTGAAATTTTTGTTAATGAATTTTTGCTAATAATATTCGATTTCTATCTACCAATTCAAAGTTTTATGATGATAGTAGAATTAACACAATAGAGGTAGTTAGGCAACTGTGCATTCAACGAGTGAGCGATGACTCGGGCGACTGACTCAGTATAACCCGAGATCAACCCAATCTTTGATCCCATCTTGCTCTGATTTCTATCTACCCGATTCTTTTTTCTCTCCTATCTTCGTTTTGGCTGTGGTTGCTTCTTACTTTTTTGCCATATTCCCTCACAAATAATTTTAATTGGTGCATGATCAAGTTGTTGTGTGATTCAGTCACTCTTGAATTCAATTCTGGATTCTCTAAGTTTTTAGTTCTTCACATTCACCATCCGTTGGGGCTAGCCATCTTCTCGCTTCGATTCGTAGTTCAACCAGCTAACATCTGGACGGTGCAAATTAGGAATCCACCTTTCGACTTGAAGCTCTCTAATCGCCCACGACTGAGTCACTCTACCTGTCCGAGTCGCCATTAACAAGCTAGATTTCTCTTGGATCCTTCCTGCATTGTATTTATCCTTCAAGACTGGGTATCTCGTTGTTATTGTTACTGATTGTTAGCTTCTATTATGTGAGAGGTGAGGTACCCCTTATCAGCAAAACCAACCAAAATATTATTTTGGGTTTCAGTGTAAGAAGTTGTAATTACATTGGAAACTCTTCTTGCGTTTTCATAAGGATAAAACAAACCCATATCAATGGTACCTTTTAGGTATCTAGAGATATTCTTGATATCGTTTCTATGACTATGCGTTGGCGCTAAGTTATATCTAGCTAACAAGTTTATTGAGAACGAGACATGGTCGATTATATAAGTACAATAATGCACCTATTGCACTTAGATAGGGATATTCATCTCCCAACACATCTTCGTCACCTTTCTTTGGACGACATGGATCTTATGTACATTTAAACTTCGACCAATCATGGGAGTGCTAGCTGATAGACACCAAATAGTGCATATTTTCCCATCATTTTATAGGTGTTCATGTACCAAAATTATGCTATCTTTGCATTCTTAGGCCAGACTTTGTATTTTCTTGCTTTCGAGTACTTTTACTTTTATTTGGTTGTTTTTGTGATTTTTGTAGGTTAAATAAAGCTTGTAGAAAGATTGGGCAGACTGGAGAAGAAGAGAGACCGGGACCTGGATTTTTAACGAGTGCAAAATAATATTTGCACAAAGAGGGAACTCAAAGAATTGCGGTCCAAATTGAAAGATGTGGTCCAAAATTAAAGACGGTCCGAATGTCAGCTGGGGTCCAAACAAAGAAAGAAGAGGCCCCAAAATGTCACATCCCTGCGCATGAAAGAAATTTCATTTTTCTGGACAAGGCAGAGACCTCACGGACCCACCACACCACCGTCCATTTTTCTTCTCCAACCCGCCACGCCATCGACCACGTTCCATCAGCATCACGTGCACCATCTCATCGACTCAAGCATCCAACGCCAACAAGCAGCCACGTGTCCTCCACCATGCTCTCATCGCGATCTAACGGCTGCAAGAAATCCACATACCCTTCACACCCACCTTTGATGCCCTGCCCAACACCAGAACATCCCCTTTGGTCCCTATCTTCAACGAGGAGAACGAAATCTCTCTCACGTTTTTCTTTTCTCCTTCCCCGCTCCCGCTGCAACTCCCTTTCCCTCCACCTCCATTAAACCTCTCAACCCACGCCTGAAGAGCAAGAGCATGCGTATGGCGATCTTATCAATAACCACAGTAAATCAAGCACCTAGCTTTGATTTGCTCTCAATTCATAAAGTTCCAAATTTGTGGTGAAGAAGCTGCCAACGAGATTTAGGGTTTGAGAAATTAAGGAAATTTGTGTATAAATAGAGAAGATGTTGAGTAGAGAAGGGGATCCTGTAAGTTTTATCTCAAGCAGTAGAATTAATTTCTGTTTTCATTATGTTCTAATTTCATTTTCTAAGGTTTGAGATGAAACCCTTAATTAAATACTAGAGAATTATGTTTTGAAGTTGTTCTTGGTTTAATTCCTTGCTCCAATACTTTGCTTTCACCTTGTATGTCATGCATCCTTGGTAGTTAGGAGTACCCTGTGTTGTTGCATCTCAACTCATGCCTAAACTAATATCTCTGCTCTAAGACTGATTGTGCCATAAAAAGACAGTCAGTGCTCGGAGTTATTGCCTTAGTTGATATTAAACTATCCATATCAGGACCCTTGTGAGGAAGTGAAAGATTTGTATCTTCTCACTAAATCACCATAGAGGGAAAGGAACAATTTTATTACTAGTATCTGGTACAAGTTAAGTGGTGGAATCAACTGCCCTAGTATCTCCCATCATCTATTTTTACAGCAGTTTTTTTTTTTTTAACTAATTTCTCTTGATTTGTGTTACCATCCAACCATTGCTCGTCTTTGATGATTCCCTTGTGTAATCAATATTAGTAGTAACTTAGATTTAATCTTTACAATACCCTAGTCTCTGTGGGAACGAACCGTATTTGCCGCTGTCCTTCATTGTAGACACCGTGCGCTTGCGGTCATATTTCATAGTAGGTTTTCCTAGCCTACCACTAGCCGTATGCACATTGTCAATATTAAATTTCCTGAGTATCTTTTGAACATATGCAGAATGGTGGATTAGTATTTCACAAACTCGATGTTCTATTTTAAATCGTAGACACATCCGAGTTTTCCCAATATCTTTTATATCAAATTCGAATTTCAAATAGCTCGTGGTTTCTGTAACTTCGTCAATAGTGCCTACTATGTTCATACCGTAGACAACAACAGCCAAATCCGGAACTCGTTTTCTTTATAAATACACAGGGGTACATCAACTATATATCCCTTCCCAATCAAATAATCACTTAAACGAGTATACCGTATCCGCCCAGATTGTTTTAATCCGTAAAGTGAGCGTTTCAATTGAATTTCAAACGCATTCCGTGGTTTAAAGTTACTTGATTTTGGAAATGTAAGGTCATCTGACACTTTCATAAATATCTCTGAATCAAGATCCCCATAGAGATATGATATAACCACATTAATAAACTGAATTTCAAGTCATTCTGAGACTAGTATAAACTTTATAAGAGATCCAGGGGTTTGAGAAAAATCTCTCACCACAAGGCGAGTCTTTGTATTTTGAGACTTCATTATTCTCACTACTGTCCCTCAGGATTTACACTTGGTGGTTAGCACTACCATACCAAATATCTGTATATTTTTCAAAGAACTAAGTTCTTCCTGGATTGCGTAGGCCAATATGCGCTATTTAATCATTATAAAGTATTGTTCGATCTCATTGTGCTCTACTTCTGGAGCAACTATGTATGAATTATATCATCACTATGCATGCATGATCCTTTCCTTGACTCATGTGCATTCTCATAATCCAACGGGATTCATTGTTCTCTAGAATCATTTAAAACTTCGGAGCATCTTCCAGTTTGATTCATGGACATATTTAGAGACAATATTATGAAATAATTTCAGATGACATAAATAGTTAGACTATGCCTTACTCAACCACTTTCTTTATAGATAAGTATTGGTCGAACCTTGAGGTCTATCCAAATTCCTTGATGGAGCCACGGCCTCAACCACACTTCCACAAAGTGTAGTTGCAACACACTACGCCACAGGGGCCTGTTTGTAACGCTTATAGACGTTGCGCAGAATTAAAGCAACGTCTATTAGCGTTGCGAATACGGCGTCACAAATTTTTCGTGATGTCTATTAACATTGCTCTAGTTAATTAAAGCAACGGAAGTAACGTTGCATCTTCCGTTGCACTTTTTTATTTAAAGCAACGTAAGTAACGTTGCAGAATTTATTTAGAGCAACGTTTTCTGTAATTTAGGCAACGCCTATAAACGTTGCGGATTTTTTAATTAAAATTAAAAAAAATACCAATAATTAAAAAAATAAATACTGTATTATAAAAAATACCAAATATTCTATTACAAAAATACCAAATATTCTATTACAAAAATACCAAATATTCTATGTACACCAATACGTGCATACAAATAGATTCAAGCATCTTTTACAAACACATGCCAACATAAATTAGAACAAAGAAATTATCAACAGAATCAATCGACAAGGGTCACAAGGTAACCTTCACAAAATTGAGGCAAATGACCAGAGAATGAGGCTTAAGTACCTCCAGCACGGCGTAAGTTGGAGTGATGCCAATCTAAGACTGAGTTGATGTTAGCTCTCTTCTGTAGATCACTTGGATACCTTAAAACCAATAAGATGTTAGCTCTCTTAACATAGGGTTCCAAGATCAAATACTTTACATAGATGATTCTCTAATAAATCAGGCATTTCAGGTCCAAACTAGTTGGTACATTCACCAAAAAAATGATAAGTAATAGATATATATTACAGTACAAGATGCAGAGGAGTATGAGAATGAAGCAAGACTTACATTGACAGCGAGCGATGCTTTGATCCCGAGCGTGACCGTGAGGAAATAGATCTGGATCTAGATCTGGACCTAGATACAGATCGACGAGAAGATTTGGGCTTTGGAGATTTGCTACAGAAAACTCAAGACATGTTATGGTCAATTAACTATGATAAATAGAAGAAGCCTACAAAATGATGTAACAAACTAAACCTTTTGCTCCTGCTTCGGCTTTTGCTGCGACTACGCTTTGGGCTTCTACTCCTCGAGTCAGATCGGCTACGGCTGCGGCTCCTTGATAAGCTCCGCTTGGAATCATACTCCTTGACCTATATCATGAGCAAACAAGATAACAGTCACACTTTGCTTGGCATATAAACAAGTTAAACCAGGATTTGTTAAATGGGAATAAGAAATCACACCCGAATATAGACTTTGGAAAAAGCATTTCTGAACTCAGAGTCATCGAGTTTTCTGATCTGCAGTAGAGAAAGATGGCATATTAGTAAATTAAAGAATAGCAAAATGGAGTGAATGAAGATGCCATGAAATAACAATAAAACATTCATTACATTACTGTACTTACAGCATACTTTATGTCGTCATAGTTGGTGTAATCCACAATCCCTGTTGTGCCTATAAACAACCATAAGACAACATCAGAACCTTATATTCTACCACTGTTACCAAATGACGAAATCTATATCTACTGGACAAATGAAGCAAAAGAAAAACATTTTCATTGCATTGAGCCCCACTCAACAAACCAATTGCATCATGCCCCGCCGAAAAACCCCCAGGAAAAAAAACAAGGCACTCTTTGAACCTTCCTGTTACAAAAGAAACAGAACCCAAAATCTAAACAGTTGAAGCTGATTCAGCTTACCTGAACCCTCACGAAACACTTGGGAGAAACAGACATCTCCCGCTCGGCGCATATGATCCTACACATGGAGAACACACAATTACAACATGGCTAGCGATCAGAGCAGGTTTCTTACAGTTTAGCATGTCCAACAAATCGCAGCAACTGACCTGATTTGTGAGATACTGAAGGGCAGATGCTAAACCCACAAAAGAATGAACACAAACATAACAAAGCTTAAAAGACAGGGCACCAGAAATTAGCTTCATTGACTGCTCGACGCTCAATGGCAAACCTTGATGCACCACTGTTAACTCCAAAATGAACCTGAGTATAGGGATGACGTACCTATATCCACCATAACAGATACTGGGTCATTTAAGCAGAAAAAAAAACAACATCAAGCAAGATTACAGTCTAACGTAGCACGACAGACGAAGTTTGAAGATCCTACAGTCTCATAGTGAAATCAGCTTGACTAGGATTACAGTCTCATAAGTCATATCCTACACACATGTATATGGTTGGTAAATCTAGCACCAGCTGCATAGTATGTAGCACATCGCTGGGCAAGGCCATCAAGACCCTGAGTGGTGGTCTCACCGTTGGTTCCGGCAAGTTCAACGGTACCCTTGTCAACCTTGATACCTGGAAGGACACCACCTTCCTTCATGACATCAACAAACATCTTCCCAGCAGCAGTCTTTTGGTATAGAGTCTCTTCGAAAAGGATGACACCACTCAAGTATTGAAGACATCCAGGGGTGCAGAAAAGAATCTCACGAAGAGCACGTCTGTTGGACTCAACATTCTCGACATTGATGCTTGATAGACGCTTTCCAATGGTACCAGTGGATTCATCAGCAGCAAGGATACCCTTTCTAGGGGTACCAATGTAGGCAGCATTGGCAATCAATTCATCTGCAGGACATCAAAAAAGCACAAATCGTAAATCAACAAGAAAAATAAAATTGCAATTCCCCATTGAAACCAACAAAGGATGGAACTATATTTGGACAGAATCTAACATATCAAGAAACTACCAATTCTAAAAACAGAACATGCAATCCTACTTCTTCCACAGGTCACTGCATATCAATATGTTATGAAGTCTAATTAATGATTATCATATAACCGTAATCACTCTAACAATTGATCATCATATCAAAAAAACACATACAAATCGATAGCCAAACAATATCAAATACATTCCTTCAGACCCAAAATCAAACCTTATTTCCAAATTAATCAAACAAAACCCTACAACCACAAGAACAAATTTGAAATTCACAAAGACAGAAGTTGTTAGGACCTTAGTCCCAACAGATTTTGAATTAAAAACTTACAGGAGAAAAATCAGAGATAAGCAGTCATACCCAAAACATCTGAAACCCTAATTTTTTTTTAACATCTTATTAAATTCGAGTTCCCCCTTAGCAACATCAACAATAGAAAAAGAAACGAAGGAAATAGTGAGATTTAAGCTAGATCTAAAAGAAAACAAAAACCCTAATCTTAAAAAAATCTAGGCTTGAGCTTACCCATACAGAAGATATGACGAAGAACGATGAGAAAATTTTTCTAGGTCGAAGAGAATGAGGAAGGAATTTTCTTCTGTTACTAGATCTCGACTTTAGCTTGAGATATTATACTGTTGCTACTTGCTAGGGTTGAACAGAACACAATAAAAACAAAAGGGGGAAGTGAAACTGGAACCTAGGGTTTTGATAGCAGAAGATGATAGAGGTTTGCTTTTAGATTTGTGAGATCTGATATGGGTTTTGATAGCAGCAGATGGCTGGTTTTGGTTCCGCTCTGGCGATGAAGAGTAGAGAAAGATGAAGGAGAGAAAGAAAAGGAGTTGGTTTCTCCGAAAAAGTGATAAGGAAGAAATAGAAGATAAATCGATATATAAACATGAAAATCTATTTTTCCGGTAAATTTACACATTAGCCCCTGAGTGTGCAACGTTATTCAACGTTGTTTAATAAATAAATAAAAAATTATTTACAGCAACGTTAAAAAAAAATTGTGCAACGTTATTTGACGTTGCCACGTGCGCAACGTCAAAAAACGTTGCAGATGCGGAAAAAAAAACGTCACAAATCCGGGCCTGTGGCGTAGTGACACCTTAGTTTATGGTGCATATCCTTAGGTAAGGATTTCTAACCTTGCAGGCACATTTACAGTTGGTATATGTGATCTCGTCACTTTAGCGATATCAGTATATGCACCAGGCAATTGAAACAACCACGTTCTGAATATCGATAATTCTTTTCACTTCATTTTCACATTGTGAAGTGCGGGGATCAAGATGTGACAACGCGGGAAACACACAACGCCGGGAAGGTTGTTTCATTAAAGTGACAATCCGCAAATCTAGCGGTAAAGAGATCGCCTGTCAAAGGTTCAAATAACGGACCAACATAAATATTTATTCATCTTTATTGACCCATCTTAGTACGCTTTGGGCGCGTAATAGGCACATATACCGCACAACAAAAAATGCGTAAATATATGTAAATACAAAATATCAGGCTCATATCCAGTACCAACTGGTACGCATGAAATGGTTGGCTAGCAGTGGGTATAAAGAGAATAAGTAAGGTTGCATGCAATTTGACGTACGGCCTGAAGCAGTAACATGCAGGTTGTAACGCATAACCAGTGCCCTAGCTATCATCTAGACCTTTTGATGGTAGCTTCTGCGAGACCATTTCCAGTTTTTATGGGGTACGAGATGCTCTATATCAATTTCATTGGACATAAAAAAATCATCACATCCTTTAGATGTGAATTCTCCAGCATTGTCAAGTCTGATAGACTTAATTAGATAATCAGGGTGGTGAGCCCTTAAACGTATAGTATGTGCTGGGAGCTAGCATTGCAAATGCAGCATTTCTTGTGGAGAAAAAATCAACCAGAATCATAAAATACATGAATGGTCCGCACTCTAGTTGTATAGGTCCACAAATATCACCTTGTATTTTTCGTAAAAATGGAATGTTTTCTTTGATATCTTTAGCATAGGATGGTCTCGATCCTGTTTTTGCTAAAGAATAAGCTTTGGAAAATTAAGTGATGTGCCTTCGACAAGGACAACAAATAAAATGGGAGAAAATACCCTTCAATTACTTTCGAAGGCGAAGGTTGCACTTCATTTACTTTAGAAAGCAAAAAATTGTGCATAAGTTACTTTAGATAGCACAATGTTCCCTGCAATATAACATTGTTTTGTGTCATTTATTCTAGAAAATGGACGTCTGTGAGTGTTTCAGGTAGGAAAGTTTTGTATCTCGTACAAAACTAATGTAGGCAAAATAATGTTGCAGTACCCGATAGTGGTAGCCTTGAAACTAAACTATTGGAGGCCCTACTACGAAAATATTGAAGACCTTTCTATTAACATAAAAGCCCGGCCTTGACCGTAAAATATTGGAGGCCTTGCTACAAACAAAGTATGTGGGCACAACAACTGTAACATAATAGAAGCCCATTTGAACTTATGAACTAGCCCAATAGGGTGAGCTTGTGTACAAGTGAGCATAGGACCTATATGCCCTGTGGACTGAACCAATGGGTTGTAACAATAGTTTGTGAATAGATCGTACTAACCACTACGAGAACTTGTTGGGTATAGCAACTCGGGATGGTACTACGTGTAGGTCTGGTATGGTCGAATTACTATATGGGGATCCAGAATGATCGGCTACTCTCATAACAGACTTGCAAACCAAACTATGGTGTAACAGACTAGCCAGTCTAATCAAAGCCTAATATGGTATAATAGACTAGCAAACCAAAGTATGTTGTAATATACTAGCAAACCAAATCATAGGCAAGCATGGTAAACACAATTTTTACACCAAAAGGTTTCACAACATAGCATAAAATGAAATGTTTAAGTCAACTTAGTGGTCAAGTGTCTATGCTCAACTACATGCATTCCAGTTCCACTAATTCTTAGGTAGGCTTAGAATACCTTAGCAAAATATATATCAGACATAGTTAGATTAGTCTTTTTCGGTACTAGGCTACTGGCAACTCCCATAAAGCCCACGACACGGATTCAACTTACTAGCCACTTGTTTCGCTAAAAATTGGACGTTTGATGATGCAAAATGTAATACAAAATGTACGTGCTCATACTTATATTAAGAAAATAATCAAATTGTATACGAGCATTTAAGCACAAACACATATTAAAATTGATTGTCGGCAGTAACAAGCAACTAAGTGGATTAACCAGTCAAACATAATAGGACCAAAGAAAATTTAGTTCCAGTTTTGGTTTCATATAGCTAAAATCGGAACTGCCGCGTACTGAGTTATACCAATAGTATTGGTACTCAATTGAATTTTCTGTATTGGAGTTAATATGCTCAACTACACTGATCTGAATACTAGGCCCATCGATTTCCACAAGTTTGGTTTTATGACATTGGATTCTTCAGTAGGTACGGTATAAATTTGCCAAAAATAAGCTAGTTCTCAGCTCAGATCTCTTTATTTTTTTATTTTTTTTAATGTCTGAAATTTGCGGTTAATCCGCGTCCAAACCGCTGAATCCGCAAATCCGCGGTTCTCAAATCCACGGGTGACGGTTGCGGACACGGTTGGATTTCTTAATCCGCACTATTTGACGGTTTGGACGCGGGTGACCCCTAATCCGCAACCGTCCGTCCGTTGCTCACCCCTAACCAATACGAACATGACCAAACAAGAACAGAATGGACCAGGCTTAGCCAACAGTCACACTAGAAACAAGAATGTAAATGTGATAACCGATATAGGCCTAGCTAATTAGCGACTGGTTGGTGCAGGCCCATCTAAGGCCCATGCAGTAGGTTAAGGTCCAGAAAATACTAGACAGGGGTCCTGTTGTGTAACTGCTAGGTGGAGGTACAGACTCAATAGGAGTTGGAACAGGATGGAAAAAGCTAGCTCGTTCTAGGAATCGGTCTAGGCTAGCTCGTCCGGTGTGATGCAACGATGGTTTCATCGCATGGCCTCTGCTTCATTCATGCGACTGGGTTAACAGGTATCCTAGCAACTGTCTGTTGCTATATTTCATGAAAAATGAATGAAAATTAGTCATCCATTTTATCTCCTACGGTGATTGTAAATAAAACTAATAAGATCAGGGACCTAAATCTTCGAAAGTGCTTTCATTTAGAAACTTCACGCAAGACAGGTTACACTCCACAAGAACATTTGTGTTATTTAAACATACTTTTCATTGTTACTTGAAACTCTTAAGATGCCGGAGTAAATTGAGTTACAAACACGGACGGAAGTACAGTATAATTGAAAGTCTAGATGGGCTAAAATGAAAAGATGGGTTAATTTCTATGCAACTCAAAAATGTACGCATGGAAAAGTTGATATTTAGTGTATGCTGGTGGCCCAAACCACTATCAATTTTGTTTAGACAATTCCTGTATTAAAAATTTTGTTATACCATTTTTTTTAACGGTATACCATGAGCTTAAAAGATATTCATTAAGATCATTGTGTTATAAAAGAGGACTCTTGACCAAAACATAACATCTAAACATACAGACTGAACCAGCACTACGCATATTATAGAAAGCAACCTAAGTGTTGGCGTTAGGCGCGAGCACCATGAACAGTGCCAATTGGGGCGGACAAATGGAGGCCCCAGATTAGGAGGGGCAGCCCCAATTTGCATTTGTCCGCCCCAATTGGGGTACTGTTCATGGTGATCGCGCCCTGCGCGATCGCTTAGCGTGCATTCCATCTTTTTTGTATAGAAAGACATAAACAAGTCACATCATTCATGTGCCAAAGCCACCCAACAGTAGCCAGATCGGTTGAGATAACAACTCCCCACAACACAAGTGACAATGTGTGAGTTGAAAAACCCAAAAGCTGTAACTAAGAAAGGAAAACAACACCGAAACACCCTAGCAAGACAACGACCATGGAACGGAGAGATTTTATTAGTTAGACACTTGTAATTTTAATCACGCGTGATCTGATCGATGGTCATGTAACTTTTGAACTTTAAACCAACATTTTGTTGCTATATTTCATCTATTCTATTATATAAAGGGAAGACCCTTTAGTGAAGCTGTAAGTTTTTGTGACGATTTTGCCCCTACTTCAATAATTCACATATACACTTTACACAAATATGTAAGGTTATAACAGTAATTGACATTACAAATCATGTTTATTACCACTTTACCCATGTGTCGATATATTAAAACGTACATATTTACATTAAACATAGTAAGGGCATAACTGTAAGTAAACATTCACATTAGACTGATCCAGAATCATCCTGACGCTTCTCCATGGGATTTTTGCAGCTTCTTCTTCATCACTTTCGTCTCCCTTTTTTTTTTTTTTATATATATATATCACTACTCCCTAAAATCAACTTCTAAAATCAAAGATTCAATGCATTCAAATTCTTAAAAGAGATTTGAAGAGTTCATTCCACAAAAAACAACAACGAAATCAATTGATACTACCATATCAAAAAAAAATAAAAAATTTACACAACCCACATTAGAAATCAGAAAACAGTAGATTTCCTTTCTTAGGAAGAATTATGGAATTGATACAGTGATAGAAAGGAGAGTGGGAGATAAGATGAAGGAGAAGTACAAGTGAAAAAGAGATCGGGGCGGAGAAAGATAAAGAAGAACTACAAAATTACCGTGCTACCCTTAACATTTTGAAACTTGCTGACAGTTGTTTCCCATAAAATGTGATCACCAACAGGTGGAAAGAGCACAAATAGTTGGGACATCTAATTTGATGTTGTCAAATATAGCAAAAGCAAATTATACATCTGTGTAGAGTGTACACTATTTAGAGAAGCCGTAAAAATGAAACGAATTGCGCACGCGCAAAGCGCGTGCCTCATGATCTTGTGAAAATAAAATAAACATTAGTCATTTGTTTTATCTCCTAGTGTGATTGT
>JAJJMA010144420.1:0-16786 GCA_023529015.1 Papaver nudicaule
CTGAGAAAACCATTCCATCTGATCTGACCAAGACCTTTCGATCCTAGGTTGGCTCCTTTCAAGCGAGCGACGCCTTACTAGAAGGAGAAAGGGGAGTGCAAAGATAGGTGGTGCATCATTTCCTAATAAGAGGGCTACTTCTGATCTTTTCGCGAACGTTGATTGAAAGGTAATAGTACGTGGAAAAGTGGAGGCGCCAAGCCAGAGACGAATCTGGGCTAGCCGCATATTGGTCTTGTTTTGTTCGCCAGGCAAAGGTTACATTAGAGGGTCTCCCAAGCTTCTCATATGGGCCAAGAAAAATCTTTCTGCTTAGGCAGGCTTCTGCTAGCTTACTTAGTCGGGTATTCTTGTAGTTCTTCTTGAGGTCAAGGACTCACTTGACTTTGAGGGGAGGTGCGAAAGTGCCCTCCAAACTAACAAGTCTTCAGAGCCATATGATATTGATCAAAATCCATTGAATCTGCAGCTGTTGAATTACTTTCTCTAGGAACGGGCATCTTTATTTGTCCATAAATGTAGTAGTTGACGCCAAGAGAGCCGCCCTCCCTCAGAAAGAGAAGGAATGGAAAGAGAAGGCTGGGTCATATCCAGTGAGTTCAGTCCATAGAGAAGTCTATTACATACACAATATGGCAAACATAGAAAGCAAACCAGTCTCGGGAAAGAGGCCGTGACGGGACTCGACCAAAGGGGAGAGGAAGAGCTTTTCAGGGGTTAGTCAACAGCGTCGCGCATCCATCTTTCTTGGTTTACTATGCTATATAGCAACCTTCTTCAAAACAAAGGCAAGAGTTGCGAAAAGCGTAAGAGAAAAGATGTGAAGGAGTACGCCCGCTTCGGTTCTACCACTACATGGCCCAGTTTTCATTCCCCCTTTACTAAAGTAGACTTGATCCACCAAGAAAACAAAAGCGCTAACGCGCGACTCTTCTATTTGAGAGATCGAGATGGGGTACTTGACAAGAAAGTTGTTCATGGTAACGGAGGTCAACCAGATAGAGAACCAGGGCTTTATCGACTGACCCTTCCTTCGCTTAGTCAATTAGTGAGTGCCAGATCAGAATGGAAGTCCCCCCCTTTTTATATGTACGGTGATATAGGACTTTGAAGCCTGGAATAAATCTAAAGTCTTATTTGTTAGCGACGCTAAGTAGCTCTGTAGCTCCTTCTTCTCTTTTGTCTTTTGAGCCCTTTATGCCCTTCCTTCTCGTAGAAGTCTAGAAATAGAGTGAGTCTTATAGAGGCCTATCGCTGACCTTCACCAAAAGGACGGAACTCCTTAAGTCAAGGAATCCTGTAAAATCCATAAATCGCAGCGAGAAAAAGCAAGAAAGCTAGAGCAAGAAGGCCGAGATGAGCTTACAAGGCCAGAGTCGACGAGTGGTCTGAGAGCAGGAAGAAATTAGGGCAGCATGAGCAAGGACCGGTGGATCAAAGGGGCGAAGGGATGAGGTACCTGAATACTTTTCGACTTTCTTCCCTTACCTGCTTCTTCTATCTTTAATTCTTATTTTTCGTTCTTATTACTTTAATTCTACACTTTCGGACAAGAGTGAAGCGAGTGCTCATTCATGCTCTCTAAAAAGAAGAGTGTAAGTTTTGCCTTATCTCTTTCTTGCTTTCTCATCTCTCCCAACAAGCAAGGTTCCGCAATGAAGAGAAAAGCTGGATTTGGAAAATCAATTGGTGATTGCTCCCAAGCATTCCAGTAAAGGATATTAATTAATAAAGAATGAGAGCAGGCTTCCCTAGCCAAAATGGGAGGGATCTCTATCTTTGCCTGAGCTTTTCCAACTTTCTCTTTTAATAGGCGAGTAAGAAAGCGAAGCTTCCCTAAACAACTCTTAAAGTGGAGGACCAGTTAAGAAAAGCCGTCCCACTCCAGTGGTTCACGCTCAATTTGTCGGTCTTGACAACAAAGGATATTTTATTTTCTTGGTACGAGCCCCCTTCGGTACTCCATCTTGGGCACGAGAGGAGTAATAGATGTCGAAGCGAGACAAGGCCAAGGCGGGATATGCTATGAAGATTCCCTGGTGAGTGAATTAGAAGGCCAGCGCCTGCTAGTCTCTTGCAGATGTGTCATATGACATATTAAATATAAGGGGGTAGGGAAAAGCATCTCTATCTACATGGACTTATTCAATCAATCCACTATACCGAGGTTAGGATGGCAGCCTTTATCTAGGAATTCTTTCTGGGCCAACTCGTGATCATAAGCTCGAAGATCTAGGAATTCTTTCCAACCTCAGAAGTCTTAGTGTAGCAAGGGGCCAAGGGTTCTTTCTTTTGCCTTGGTCTCACACCCGGGATTTCTCTAGTATTTCCGAGTCCAATGTAACTGGAGCTACTCCCTCTGATATGCTTAAGACGACGGTGCTTTAAGTATAGGAAGTACGAGGGGGAGTCGCTTTAGTTCAAGGCGGGGAAAGGGGATAAAGTCAAGAGAAGGCGTATGCAGAAGAGGAGCTCGGAACAAGAGTAGATGTGGGCAAACAGGGGATTCACTACGAGTAGGAAGCAGGCTAGCAGCCAATAACTTGACCTACTAAGTCGACTTCATAATTACAAGTCGACTAGATCGCAAGAGAAAGCCTCTCAACAATAGGAAGGTAGTCGACACGCAACCCCCATCTTTTTTTGGAAAAGGCAATAGGGAAGCAAAGGAAAGCGAAAGAACTTGCATTGACTCGTGTTATCAGACCTAGTTGTTAATTGCTAAAAGAGAAAGAAAGCAGGAGTATACCACAATGCCACTTATCCCATCATCATAGCGGAGAAAGAGGCCTATCGCTTACCTTGCTTTATTCATTGCATTCAATCACTTTTCCTAGAGATCGCGACTTCTATTCCTTGCTTTTTGGGGGCTCCTCCCGCGAGTAAGAATGGTAAATGAGATCTATATGCCAGTAGCGGGACCGCGCCAACAGTATATGAAAAGGTTTAATTACAAGCGCAAAAGAGAGTGAAGAAAAGTGTAAGACGGCTATTTCGACATGTGATACGGCTATTTCAGGACTTTCAACTCCTCCTTCTCTTGGCCCGCTTCCTGAATTAGAATTCCACAGCTAAGCGGCTTTGGGGCGCCCCTCTCCTTTTAGTTGAGTCTATTCCGCCCCTCACCAAAGAGCTAGAACTAGTAGGGCTCGCATAAGAAGGCAAGAGATCCTGGGAACCTATCAAAGTCTAATTATTATTTCGCCGGAGTGAGAGGGCTTCCCGATCGATATTCGTGCTGCACGATGACAGGCTTGGATCTATCTCCTTATGTTCAGCTAGGTTCACGGAGTTAGATTCCGTTGATCGAGTCGTATGGACCATCTCTTCGCTTTGCTTTTGTCTTAAGTCTTTTCGAGAGACTACCTGCTCAGGCTCGCCCTTACCGACCTTTTTCTTATATAAAGAATAAAAGTCGTATAATAAAGGGGTGGCATAGGTCCCCAAAGTCAACGATGTTATGCTATTGTCTGTAATTGAGAAGTTATTGCTCAAGGTGGAATACCATTTGGCTCTTACGCACTTGAAAGGTAACGTCCAAGGACGGCTCTGAGTCGGTTAAAACTTTCTGCAGCAGCCAATCTCTTATAAATGCAGATAGAAGCAAGCATCTCGGGATTAGCGCACTATCGTCGTCGTCATGCTCTAGTTTTCTTTCTTCGTCTGGTAGGCATTGGTCAGAAAAGCGATCGCTAAACGATCTTATGGACTAGAGGGCTTACCCGGATGCTCGAGCCTGGTTCATGCACCTAGATATTAGCTCGCGGACATGGGCCCCTGACCCGGTTCAGAGGTCCATCCATTTTGTTTGTCACGTACCCTTAGATAAGATAGATCGCGTTGCAATATAACCATATTTAGGCAGCTCAACTCTTATTGTCCTCGAGTGGCTATAGATGTTGGCTATGGACACCAACAAGTATGTAGAATTGGTGAGTGTCGAACTGAAACCTCCACATTGGACACGCAGAGTAAAAATTGATTTCTTCAAGTGTCTACTAACCCATATTTTGGCATTTTACATCATTTTTTTCCCAGAGTAACTACAGATGCCGGCTGTGGACACCCAACAATAATCTCGAATTGGAGAGTGTCGAATGAAAACCGACACACTGAGAAAACAATTATTTCTTCAAGTGGCAATCTACCCATATTTTGGTACCTTACATCTTATTGTCCTGGTATGGCTATTGAGCTGTCTATGGACACTCAAGAAAATCTCTAGTTGGTAAGTGTCAAATGAAAACTCCAACAGTGGACACGCATATAAATTATCGAACATCTTGACGTTGCTATCTACTGGTAGATCGACACTGACAATGACAAACACAAGCTCAACGTGCCTTTATGATTCTCGAAGGCTACTGAATCAACAGCGTAGTTATATCTGAGCAAATGGACACTTGAAGAATTTATCGAATTGCTTTCACGTTGCTATTCAACAGTCATTCGACACTGGCTATGACAAACACATAGGAGAGTGACAATGTGGTCAGTAGTTGCGACGGTTGATAGCTCAATCCTTGCCAAGGATCATGTAAGCAATCAAAACTGTCGTATAAAAGGGGAATACAGACACTACATTCACCCAGACGTGTTTATTGGATGTCATATCGCCACTTGATTCAAAAACCGTCACATGGCTCCATGAAAAAACCGTCTTAAATGCTCATTTGTGTACTAGTGAATCCGAGCTTATGAGAAAGTGACTAGGTCTTACCCCAATTCATAGAACTTAAAGCTTTTGATTTGATTACACCTAGAGAGCTTATTTTAGGTGGTCTAATTGAATAGTATCCTCTAGAGAACTTATTCTAGTAGGTGATTGTGAAATTGATTAGGATAGTTGAGCTTGTAACTATTCTAGGGTGGTGAAAAATATGACTTGCAATTCGATTGTGCTGATTTCATTGATTGATAGAGATACCTTGATCATTCTCAGCTCATCTCATTGTTTCGTTACTTTGCATACATTCATTCAGAAAATTAGGTCAACAACTTAGCTCAACTCCCTCAGGAACGAACCTGCTTATCCAATACTATTATTTAGTTTAAAGAAGTAAGGAATATATTTTTGTGTGAGTTCGGCACTCATCACACAACAAGCATGCATTCACCTAAGTGAAAAGAGTTTACGGTCAATTCCACATAGAAACTTCACGTATGCTTGATGCTTGTGGTTTTCGTTCTGAAACCCTCTATTTATAGCACTCAATAAGATCAGTTGCTTGTCCCACAAGTTTAGGAAACCCTAACTTGCAAACCAAGTAAACAAAGATTTATCTCATTTGGAATTCATTAAACATTTATCTGCCAAGTGGTTTATTAGCTCTTAACCACTTCAAGATAGAAATCCAACAGACCAGAGATAATCTTTATCTTATTGACACATTGAGAATCGTTAGATGGACCACAAAAGATATTTTCATGATAACCAAGTCCAACTAAGAGATAAAGGAGTCAGAGTTTAACCCGTGTGAAATTCCAGAGAATATTCACCTTGGACAGTTCGTGAACCGCCCTTCTGAATTACGACCCAATACATCGAATCTGTGGTTCACGTACATGTACGTGTACAAATTGATGTCTTGGAACTCAGGAGTGAAATCAGGAGTCACTGTTCACGAACTGGTTCGTGAACCGTCGTTACTCAGAATTAGGGTTTAACTGGATCCTCTGGAAGTTCTGGGATGGGCCTAGACGTGTTATAGGCCCTCAACTATAATCCACTGGACTCTTGCTCAAGAGTACTCCTTTAGATTCACCCATATCCAACATGTGATTTGCAAGCAAACCGTTGCTATGGAAAGATGGTATCGAATCTATCTCATGCATTCTTGTAACCTTAGTATTTGTGGGAACAAAAACTAACATAACACATGGTTATGTAGACAAGAACACGATCTCAATCACTATTAGTATCTCTACTAAAGTAGCCGACTATTTCGAAAGATAGAATAAGTAGAATAGAAGAATTTCCATAAAAGTCATAGCTCCTACTAACCTTTTGTCAATGAAGAATAATTGATGTCTTCACAGTCTTCGTCTTCAAGGTCTCTAATACTTTGTATGTATCCCAAGTCCGAAATCTAAACTCTAGTAGCCTAAATCAAGATTGTGTTTTGAAACCTAAAACTGACAACTAGCTTGACATACCAACGCTAGTGGGTTTGACCGAACAATTTCCTAACAAGAAGGACAAGAGGATCCTTTGGTCCCCTTGGGCCCTGATGCAATCAGGCACCATGCAGGACCGTACTTGTTGTACACTATCGTCGGTGTTTTATTTTCTAACTGTTAGGACATTGTCCGGTCAAACCCACTAGCGTTGGTATGTCAAGCTAGTTGTCAGTTTTAGGTGTCAAAACTCAATTCTTGATTTAGCCTACTAGAGTTTAGATTTCGGAATTGGGATATAGACAAAGTAGTAGAGACCTTGAAGACGAAGACTGTGAAGACAAAGAAGACATCAATTATTTTTCATCGACAAAAGGTTAGTAGGAGTTATGACTTTATGGAAATTCTTCTATTTTACTTTCTCTATTCTTTCGAAATATAGTCGACTACTTTAGTAGTGATCATAGCGATTGAGATCGTATTCTTGTCTAACGTGGCCTTGTGTCATGACTAGTATTTGTTCCCACAAATGCTATGAGTACAAGAATGAATGAGATAGATTCGATACCATTTGTCCATTGCAATGGTTTGCTTGCAAATCATTAGTTGGATATGGGTGAATCTAAAGGAGTACTCTTGAGCAAGAGTCCATGGATTACAGCTGAGGACGTACACACGTCTAAGTCCTGGCTAAGCCCAGAACTTCCAGCGGAATCCAAATTTGACCTAATCTGAATGGCGGATGGTTCACGAACCGGTACGCAAACTAGAAACTCGGATTTCTCCTGAGTTCCAAAGTGACTGAACATTTCGCGAACCTAGTGTCGGTTACTTTCGGCTGGTATTCAGATTAAGTGAATATTCTTCCAGAATTTCACTTGGGTTAAACTCTGAACTCCTTTATCTCTTAGGTGGACTTGTATATCACATAATATCTTTTGTGGTCCATCTAACGATCCTCAATGAGTCAATAAGATAAAGATTATCTCTGGTCTGTTGGATTTCTATCTTGAAGTGTTTTTGAGCTAACAAAACACTTGGCAGATAAGTTAAAGAATTCCAATTGAGATTAATTTCTATTACTTGGTTGGCAAGTTTAGGGTTTCCCTGACTTGTGCGACAAGTAATTGATTGCTTTATTCCAAAGCAACCTATCTTATTGAGTGCTATAAATAGAGGTGTCTACGGACAAATACCGCAAGCATCAAGCATACGTGAAGGTCCTTAGGGAAGTGATCGTAAACTCTTTTCACTTCGGTGAATGCTTGTTGTGGTATAGTCATCCTCTATAGGTTGCAGCTCCTCTGGGAACTCCCTACGACTATAAAAGACTTCTCTTCAGAGTTGGGAAGCACAGGTAGGAGATTGAGACCTTCACTACACCAATTTTGGGCGGTAGCAACGGTGCCTATCTGTTGCTAAAAGTGTTAGAAACGGTGACCAGCCGTTGTGATTCACTATGTGACGAATTTTAGCAACGGAAATGCTGGCATTGCGTCTCTGGGTTAGCAAAGGATCTAGCAACGGCCGTAGGCGCCGTTGCTGATTTTTGCCCGCAACGGCCGAGGTTCCGTTTCGTTTATTTCCCAGCAACGGCCGGCCGTCCGTTTCGGATTTCAATCAGCAACGGCCTGTGTTCCGTTTCGGATATTTTCCAGCAACGGCCCATTTTTCGTTTCTTATTTTAGCCGGCAACGGCGCATTCGCCGTTTCTAAACCTTGACTAGGTCAACGAAGACCGACTTCCCCTTGCCGGGAAAATTTTAGCAACGCAAAATTTCCGTTGCTAAACCTTGACCAGGTCAACGAAGACCGACTTCCCTTTGCTGGGGAAATTTAGCAACGTTAAATTTTACGTTGCTAAACCTTGACCAGGTCAACGAAGACCAACTTTCCCTGAAATTAGAAACGGTAAAATACCGTTGCTAAAGTTTTAACAGAAAAAAAAAAAAAAAGAGCAGATTTTCATGTTTTACCAGCCCTGGAATTGCAGGCAATCATACCCCTGCAATTCCCCTGCACCTACAATTCCCCAATCATACATTCACAGAATCATACATTCATAGAATCAATTTCATTCATTCAAAGATATTCAATACCAAAATTTCATTACTTAGCCAAAATAATCTTTCATACTTAGACAATATTTCAAGTTTACTTGGTGCTACACTTAGCCAAAAAAACAGAACTTATATAACGAAACCTAGTGTTCTTGTTCTATAAGACCTAGCTAGTTTCAGTACCTGGTTCTGTAATACTCTTTAGCCTGATAGTAGGTACCTTCCCATAAGATTTCCTTTGTCAATCTTCTGCCAACTACAGTAAAAAAATTGAAGGTTAAGTAACTGCAAAAAGAACCAGAAAAAGGAAACAACAGAAAGATAATAGAGAGGCAGGAGACATTACCTCAAGCTACCTCGGCTACAGCAATAAGATTTTCTAAAGTCTCATTGTCAGTAAAAGTTGACTGGTAAACAGTTGGAACCTCAAAATCATCTACTGCTGTAGTTAGTCTTTGCGCAGAATGCATTACCACAGACCATCCATTGTCAGAAACATCCGATGGGTAAAACACTTGCGACGCTTCAGAGGCAAGAATAAAAGGCTCGTCGCGCAATGTATCTCTGCTTCTCAACTTAGACAAGTTGACCTTTATCACCTTTGAGCTAGGATCAACTTTGTACCCATGACTTTTATCTTCAACTTTGACCCAATCACAATAAAAAACAGTTTCTTCAAAATCCAGATAATTCAATTCAATAATCTCTCGAATAACTCCATAATATGTCATTTATGTTTCCTTGTAGTTTAGGTCAGAGGATTTTGCTCTCTGTTTTGTAAAGGCCTTCATACACACACCACTGTTTTGACATACCTTTCCCTCCTCGTAACGTTTTGGAGCGAAGATATAACCGTTCACTTGGTATTTCTTATACGACGTAGCCTTGAACTGAGGTCCTTGCACTAGTCGCCAAAGTACTGAATTTTCTTCTTTGGCTGCCAGCAACTGCAAAAAGAAGATTTGTGAATCAGTTAATCACTCACTGGGTTAATACTATTTGGAACAACTTTATAAACAAATTTTAAGCTTATACCTCGTCGCGTAACCATATATGGAATCTCTTTACGGTACCATTTTTGGAGCTGTCGACATAAGCAGCATACTTCCTACAATGACATCCACCAACTCATTGTGTTAGAACATAAAATGCTTTCAGAAATACAAAAATGAGTACAATGCCATAACATTTAACATGAGAAAGTAATGAAGAAGTATACCTTTCCCATTCGTCTAATCCCACATACTTAGACAGAATCCATTTGCGCACTTGTTCAAACTGTACATCAGTTAAAGTAAAGGTTTTACCTTTACTCAACGGCATCTCATCTGCAAACTCATCGTCGTCATCCAGAAAGGCCTGTCGACTATGTTTATGAGTACCGTCACCATCTTTTGACAGGTCCTCCATACAATATAAGCTAGCTTCGCGTAATGTATACCCTCTTGCAATGCAGCCATCAATGTACCTTCTGTTACGCACCAAATTCTTGAAAGTTTTCATTAGCCTACAAAACTCAGTAAACCAAGTTTTCAGTACAAGTTCAAAACTAAAATAGAAACTAAAAAGAGAAAAGGATGGCATTTACCTCTCAAACGGATACATCCACCTGAATCTGACAGGACCGCATGTTAAAGCTTCATCCGCCAGATGCACCATCAAGTGAATACTAATAACAAAAAAAAAAGACGGAGGAAAGTGTTTCTCCAATACACACATGGCTTCCACCAAACTAGATTTAGCTTTTACAAGATGTTCTCTGTTAATAACCTTGGCGCACAAAATTTTAAAAAAAATACTTATACGCAGAAGAGAAATTCGTAGATTTTTAGGCAGTGAAGTCGCAAGATGAACCAGGACTTGAAGCAAATTTTGCATCACAACATGGTAATCGTGAGACTTGAAATTCTTGAGCTCAGGAGGAGTAATGCTAACGATGCTGCGAAGATTGGAAGAGAAACCAGTGGGCACACTTAAGTTCTTCAGAGTAGTACAAAATTGAATCTTCTCGTTCTTCGTCATCGCAAAAGTTCCATCTTCAATAGTTGTTTTACCAGTCTTGGGATCAGCAGCACCCAACCACATCTTCTTTTTAATCCCCATGGCTTCCATATCTTTACGTGCATTAGGACCATCTTTGGACTTGCTACTTCCCATCAGAGTGTTGAGAATATGCTCAGTTATGTTCTTCTCGGTATGCATGACATCTGTTTGATGTCGAACCACATGTGCTGCCCAATACGGCAAATCATATAGAATAGACCTGCAAGAAAATAAAAAAATAAATAAGTCTGTGTTATACGTATAAGTTCTGAGATATAATTAAAGTAAATACATTGAATCATGAAGAAAATAGACCTGCGAGAAAACATGGTGTGATCATCTGGAACATCTTCATCTTGCACTGTCGCTTTCCTTTTACGTTTCTTATCTGCTGGTTGTTTCCCCTTGCCCTTCTTAATTGTGATATTTGCTACCTTATCTTGAATTTCTTCTCCTGTCATTGGCCATGGAGCTGAACTATTCTCTACCGATCCGTTAAAGTTTGATTTATCTGATCGAAATTTGTGCTTTGCTGGCAGCCATCTCCGGTGACCCATATAACATATCTTCTTACTGTAAGGCAGCTATTCAGCAACTGTACCTTCTCCACAAGTAGGACATCCATAATAACCATGAGTCACACATCCAGATAACGTACCCAAAGCTGGAAAATCATGAATAGCCCACAAAAGTCTTGCTTTTAAAAGAAACTCAGACTTGCTGGAGGAGTCGTATGTCATTACACCTTTATTCCACAGCTCAAGGAGCTCGTCTACCAGTGGTTGTAGATAAACATCAATATCTTTACCTACACATACATGTTAACATGGAAAAATTCAGAATATATTTTCAGAGAAGAACTTGCAGAAACAAAGAAAGTAAGGTAAGTAAACTTCTACCTGGTGCTTTTGGGCCAGATATCAACAAACATAACATCGAGAACTCTTTTTTCATACACAGCGAAGGAGGAAGGTTGTACGGACACAGAATAACTGGCCAACAACTGTGATTTGCACCAAAACATCCATTTGGGTTGAAGCCGTCGGTTGAGATCCCAAGTGTGACATTTCTTGGTTCCTTGGCAAACTCAGGTGAAAAGTTATCTGCGCATCGCCAAGCCGAAGAATCGACTGGATGACGCATCACATATATATCTGACTTTGCTTTGAAATGCCACAGAACTGCCTCTGCTATCCACGGTACACTATAAAACCTCTGCAGCCTCGCAATCAACAGAAAATGCCTTAACGTCTTTTGAGCCACTTGTGTAAGTTTCCTCTCATCGTTAAAAACCTTCTTATACCTAGGTTCTTGACAAACCGGACACTTAACTAATGTCGACTCAGTTTTCCAATATAAAATGCAGTCATTTACACATGCATCATATGTTATGTAATCCATACCTAGTTCTTGGATCATTTTCTTTATGTCAGGGTACTTAGACGGCAATGTGTTCTCATCAGGAAGCAACTCTTTCATCAATTCTAAGAGAGCAGTAGTACCATTGTCAGAAAACCCATATTGGGTCTTTATGTTATTGAGTTTAATAGCAGCATACAATGATGTCTTTCCTTTAGAACATGAAGGGTATAACGGTTCTCTAGCACGCTCATATGCAGATTTTTTTCTTTCTTTCCTACTGTGTAACCTAACATTCTCATATGCACCTACATTAGGATCTGCTTCAATATTGACACCAGAATCAACATTCTCATCTACACCTACAAGTAGTGTGCACGTGCGTTGCACGCCGGCGATGCTATCTTTTTATCAGAAACAAAATTAATATTTTTTTTGTTGTGTATATATAAATTTGACGACTTGCAACTCATAAAAGTGTTTGTTCTTTTCAATTTATCTAAAAATATGTCTAATTTTTGGAAGAGATATAAAATGTCAAGAGAACGTAAAATTACACATCGTTATTTAAGCTTATTGAGTAGCCCTTTCAAAGGGCTTTCCAAGTGTATAAAGATCACACAAATTGGGTATATAGTTTGAAAGATACGAAATTTCAAAATAGTTATTTAAAAGTGGCATTTCCGTAAATATCGATTTTTATACTATTCTTACTTAAGTCCTTCCAAATATTATTTATTAGCCGGTACCCCTCCCTAATCTAATATAATCCGACGACCCAATTTACTTTGTGCGCAAACGAAAATTCTTGTGCGCGAACTAAAAATGGGTAGCGTTTTTTTGGTTTTCTCCTGCACTGGTTAAAGAGGCGGGAGATATTTGGATTAACTTCAACATTCACACCAGAATCAACATTCTCATCAGCTAAACATACATTATCCGCTACATTTTCGACATCCACAGTATGAGTAGTAATGTTATGACTATGTTGTCCTACTCCTAAGGTTTCCCCATGAAAACTCCAGATCGTATAAGTCTGAAGCATTCCATATTTGAGCAAATGATAATCTATTTCATCAATTGACTTCAATCTTTTACCATTTTTACAAACAACACAAGGGCATGAGAACAAACCTCCACCATTGTTGCGGAGAAAAGAAATGAATGACCTTACACCTTGTATGTATGTATTCGACTTGCGACTAAAAGTCATCCACCCCTTATCAGCCACACTTGACATATCTGAAATTTTACACACAATCAAACTTCAGAAATAACATCTAAAAGTCAATGATTTGGGGTGCACAAGAACAATCATTTGCTGCGACTTACTACCTAAACAACAAAAAGGCGCACACGGCCACAAACCTCCAAACCCTCAACTTCTATACTACCACAAAGTGATAATGATAGTAGTAGAGGATTTGGCAGGGTGGCCGGGAACAACAATTTGGTGCAACTTACTACCTAAACAGCAAAAAGGCGCACTCCTTGCACCCACAAACCTTCTTCTTGTTCTTCTTTACCAGCAAGTGATTAAAAAAAAAACAAGAAGAAGGTTTGAGTGTTGAGGAGCACGCGACAATTTGCTGCCACTACTTCTTTACTACCACAAGTAATAATGAAAGAAGTAGAATCATTTATAACATCAATCACAGCATATCAGATTTACCTATCATGTGATTTATCTGATTCATGTTAAATAGACAATTTGCCAGCAAGTGATAAAGAAAATAATAGAAGATTTATGGAGTCCTGATGAGAACAACAATTTGTTGTTCTATCATTTAGACAACCAACTATATAATCACCTAAGGTATAACATATGCAAAACAAACTACAACAACTGATATCTAAACTAGAAGATATGCAACAATTTGTTGCACACAAACTCACACACAATAGATTATCCAGATGTTAACAACATTTGTATGACTTAAGAAAAGACAGAAATCAATTAGGCAATACAGTCTAGTGGTAGGGTGCCGAATCCCTTTAAGTTAACGACAGAATTCTCATTTTAGAAGAGAATGAGCCTAGAAGTAGCTCAATATTTACCACCAGACCATATTGACCCATATCATATCAATTGCATTTGCAAAATACAAACACACAGACAACAGATAATACTTACAGTAAAACACAAAATCTAAACCCTAGAAACAAAATTTTGAACATAAATCAAAAACCTAAATCATGAATTACCCAAAACTATGAACATGCATGAATCAGAACCCTAAAAACAACACACACATAATACTTGAAATCAAAACCCTAAAAACAACAGATCTCACAAATTTTTATAAAATTTCAAATCAAAACAAATTATTTTTATAAAATTTCACCTGAATCAAATAAGATTCAGAGCAGAAAAAACCAGATGAAATAGAAGAAACCGTACCAACAAAACTGAAAGAGAATTTCTACGAAACCCTAATTTATCACCTGAAATTGAAGAAGAAACCCGATGAACCCTAATCGCAGCACCAGATGAAAACAATTATGAAGATAAGAAAAACCAAATCTATGAAACCGTAACTTCTCTCCCGCATCCTCACAGAGAAATTAAAATCTATAACCAAATCTATTATCTTCTCTCTCTCTCTCGCAGCCTCACACACAGAGATTTAGAGAAAAAATAAAAGAGGAATGAAACCCTATCTACTCTCTCTCGCAGCCTCACAGAGAAAAGAGAAAAGAGAGAAATGAAATGGCTAAGTTTAGGTCGACACTACATAAGGTTGACGGCACACGCGAATTTAGCACGCTTCATAGTCTAGGGGTGGAAAAAAATTCAAGGCATAATTTTGAGGGGTGTAAACATCTAAACTGGAAACTGCTAATTTTCCGTTGCTACTCTTAAATTTACTATAAATTTTTTTTTCAGACTGCCCTGCAATTCCCAGAGCACAATACCCTACAATTTTCTGGTACCCCCAAAACCTGCAATATCCCATCCATTCCCTGTCACACACCAATATAGACATAACCAAAACATATATATATTCAAGCAGTTAACATGTTCAACCTTTACATAACCCAAAAAAAGAACCAGTTCAAACTGCATCAAACTTTACCCAAAAAAAAGGAACTCCATAAAAGTTTCCCTGAACTCCATAAACTTTACCATAGGTCTAGCAAACTGAAAAACAAGCCATAAAAGTAAGTCAGTTATAAACCAAGATGATGGCAGACATCTTCAAAAAACACGGCGACCAATCTAATGAAATGTCGTGTTACTCTTTGGATGAACACAAAACCCTCCAACTCCAACTTCTTTAAATTTCCTAGCAAGCTTGTTGACTTTGATGGTGGGCTCTTCTGGCAGGTAAATGTGATCCAGCACCACTTTGACATTCGACTCAGCAACAGGTACGCTGTGACAGATTAGTCCCTGTTCACCGACATAAAGTGTACCCCTATCAATCAAATCACCATCCATGTTCTTCAATGAAACTCTCTGATCTTTAGCACCACTACCACCAACTGCTTTAGCACCACTACCACCTACTGCTGATCGAGCAGGTGACAAATCTTCAAGACCATTTCCTTGAGAAATTTCAGCAGCTGCATTTCTCGGAGTGGGGGACAAGTTTGCATGCTCAGCATTAGCAAGTACAGGATTTGAAGCAGAATTGATGGCCGCAGGTGAACCGGATGAACTGTCCTGGTGGTTAGACCCAATGTAAGAAGATTGTCCAGTTTGGATCTCCTTGATAACATTGCACAATGTTGCGAATCCTTCAATCATGAACTCCATTTTGCCACTTAGTTCCTTCACCTCTGCCCTCAGCTCTCCATCCTTAGACTTCATTTCATCTACTTTAGCACGCGCAGGAGTGGATAGATCATATGCAGTACGAGAAATAGGACCACAACCACGTACCCTTCTGTGACCATCTGATCCAAAAGCTTTGACCAGTGGATCTTCAGTTTCAACAGGAATACCAGCTTCAAGTGCTTCCTGGATTTCTTCTTCTGCCTTCTTCAGCTTTTCCTGAAATGCCGAATACCAAAACCAGTTATTCTTTCAGTTCATTAGTATCTTTTATAAATTAAAAAACTTATATCTGACTTACATAGTAGGGTTGCGCGCTAGCTAGAATGATACCACCAGTTTGTTTATGGGTTTCAAGCCACACATCAGAAGTAGTGATTATCTTTCCAGGATTTTTCTTCTCCTGAAAAGCCAATGCAACATATATCAAGTTATCAACACATACAACTATCATCATGTTCATATCAACACATACAACTAGCTAAAGCAGTGATAATTCAAGAATAGGTGAATTTTTTTACCAGTTCACGCTTTACCATGCTATGGGGTTTGCGACCAGAGGTATGGCTGTACTTATAGCCTTCCCTCTTCCTCTTATGATCTGCTCTACTTTGAACTGCTTCCGGAGTCTTCTCATACTCACAGAATGCAACCCAATCTTCTTCTTTTATTTCAGGAGGAACATTCAGCAGTCTTTCTTGATGGGTGTTGCAAGTATCGTAGTAGTCTCTTCGCAACTCAAACTTGAGTCTCCTCCATGGTTCAGCCATCCCCTTTATATTAGTCTTTTTTGAAGTCTCAGGAATTCCATATTGGTCCTGAAACCAAAACCACACCAATTAGTATCTCAAGATATTAACCAGAAACTATGAACCTAAACAAAATTCAGGAATTTTAGGGGATATACCTTTAGCTGCCGCCAGACATCATTTTTATCCTTCATCGGCACCTGCCTCCAATCTTGGTAGGAGATAGGGATATGAGTACGTATCAAGGAGCCCTTAAAATGACCCATTTTAGTTGTCAAGTCGCCAGTGGGAAGTCCATTTTCATCTACCTCTACTTCTGCCATAATAACCTGCAAAATAGATATCACCAGCACATATCACCAACTGATTTCAAGCAATTAAAGTTATAAATCATAATCCTGTCATGTGACAAGTTCACAAATTAATGGATAACATCATATGCTAGTCTACAAGCTACATGGTTTAGATTCAGGAATCAACAACAACATAATCTCAAAACACCAATAACTAAAATACAAAGACCACCCAAAAATATCAGTGATAGTAAAGTTCTGTTAATACCAAAACCACATGAAACTTCTTAATTCACAAATATCATACACCACATGAAACTTCTTAATTCACAAATATCACAAATAACTACTACCAAACACAAACAGAGTTCCACAGTTTTACTCAAA